>JABAYD010073111.1:0-11663 GCA_014822095.1 Diplotaxis tenuifolia | reverse complement strand
CTCCTCCCCTCCCCTCCTCCTCCCTCCTCCCTTCTTCCTCCTCGTTCGATCTCTGTAATTTTTGTTGATTGTGTTTAGGGAGAAGGATGAATGAGTCATTTCTCGACCCAATAGATACCCAACGTGGCCACATATTTACGTTAAAGGCATATGCCTAATTTCGATTTTTTTCAATGGTATTAGGTTAAATTACTCTATTATTAAGTGTGTCTATTGTTACTAATGGTACTTGGTTTTACTTCACCAAATCAACCACATATACCTATTTAAATCATCTGTGGGTAGATATTTTTTTAAGACAAAAATTACAATGAGTAACAGGTTCAGCCGGTTTAGAAAATCAAACCGGAAATGTACGATCGACATCGACATATAACGTAGCCGAAGAAAAATGCCTCCATCAGAGATTTTAAAAAGTAAAACACACACTTTTATTATCTTTCAAGGGCAAATTCTAAATGAATATTCACACTGGAAAAAAAGTCGATTTTTGTTCTACTTTGTCTTTCAAATTACAAAAATTGGACCCAGTAGCTAAGAAAAAAATCATAATTAATAATCTAACCAAAATTCCCTTTTTTCTTCTATTTTCTCTTCCTATTTTCCCCTGCTCTCTTTCTTAAAAAGTAATTTTACTTATTTTTATAACTATTTGGCAAATAAATCTTTCAAACAATAAGTATTTGAATGGTTTGTCGTTTGTCATTGTTTTCTTATATATATAATTTTTATAAAATAATTATACTCGCTCTCTAATTTAGTTTAAGTAGTTGGACATCATCAGTTATATGGTTGATTAAGCGTTATTATGAGCTACAGGAAACACTTCCAAAATTTTTGGATCGAATATTTTAGGTGAATTATGACATCAGTTTCACCAAAAATTAATGTCTCTGGGATCCACTACATTGAATCCTCAAGTTCCCAACTAACATCAACCAAAAATGTCAGCCTATTAACAACACTCACACCTTTCTTCGTTCTCTGTATATTTTTCTCGTCATTACAAAATAACCAATATAGTTTTGGGATTGGAAAAGAGAAGATAACATGGAGGAAGAACAAATAAGAGTCGTTAAGATAATAGTTATTGGAGTAATCTTATGGGGTGTGAGCTTTATCCTCACCAGAAGAATCTTCTCAAGCTACTCCTTCGACTTCAGCAACCGTCTTCTCTCAACTGTTCACGCGACAGTCGCTGTCACATTAGCAACTCTCTCTGTTCAAGATTGGTCTTGCCCTGTTTGTCCCCGTGCTTCTAAGCCATCTCCCCAACAGGTTTCTTAACAACATTATGTATTCTTAATTATTTTAAAATTATTATAGTAACTCGTTTTGCACGTGTAAACAAACTGAGAGATGAAACACAAGCAGATGGATACAATGGCATTTTCATTGTCGTACATGATCTACGATCTCATCTGTTGTCAGTTCGATCAAGTGATCAGCATTGACAATGCGGTTCATCATTTTGTCAGCATTCTTGGTTTTGTTGCTGGACTTGCCTACCAAAAGGTATCATTCTTCCTTTTTATTGTTAACAACCAGATACTATTTGAGAGTTTGGATTACTAATTTTGTTATTAAACTAATTTGGAAGTCCGGATCTGAGATCATAGCTACACTGTGGATAGCAGAGATATCGAGTCCTTTTTACCATTTAAGGGAGATTCTCAAAGAGATTGGATACAGAGACACCAGCCTCAACCTAGCAGCCGATGTGAGTATACATATTTGAAAGCTTTTAAATTTTGTGTTCTTACAATTTTGAAACAAGAAATTGAGTAGGTGTTTTGATCCCACATGCAGACATAATTTTCTTACAAATACTTACTGTTTATGTTTTATTATCTCCGTTTCATTTTATTTGTCATTTTGGATTTATTCACACAAATTAAAAAAACATTAAATTTTACATATTTTCTAGATAAAAATACAATGACCTATACATCTAATACATTTCAACCAGTTAAAAAAATAAATAGCAAACTTAATAAATTTTGCAATTAAATTAGAAAATTATTCTTATTCTGAAACGAATTTTACTATACAATGACAACTAAATTGAAACGGAGAGAATATTCAAAAATCAGCATAATAAATTATTATTTATGTTTTTAAAAATTTCATATAAATAAATTATATTACTTTCTGAAAATACAGTGTTATTAATATAAATCTGTTTAAATGGATAAATTGCATAAAAATAATAAAAACATGAAAAATAAGTAACATCACTCGAAATTATAGAAAACTTGACAAAATATATTTTAAAGATAATAAAATAATACATAAGAATTATCTTATTTTCGAAAAAAAATATTCTCAGATTAATATAAATTCGTCTTAATTATATAAAAATTATATAAAATTATGAAAACATGATAAACTAGCAAAATTACCTAAAATCATGAAAAAATATTGAGAAATCAACAAATTAACTAGTTATTCCTTTTATACCTTATTTTTTTTACATTTTATGATGAAATCTATTTTCAAGATAACAGCATAACACATGAGAATTATCTTATTTTTGCAAAATATAATTTTATTAATATAATTTTGCTTAATTATATATAAAATTATTAAAATACGAAAAATAAGGAAAATCACCTACAATAGTGGAGAAGCTAATAAATCAGAAAATGCTTAAATTTTATAACAGAAAATGTATTTTTAAGATAACAACATATTACATGAGAATTATTTTATCTAAAAACATAATATTATTAATAAAAATTTATCACAAGCATAATGAAGTATATTTTTTTTCAAGAAAATTCGTTAGCAGAAATCAGGAACTAGAGCAGATTAATGTACTTATCTCCCATCATCAGTTAAGGCTAACTGCAAACAAAACGATTATATTCTTTCAGAAAACCGAATTCATGTTATAATCCGTTAGGTGTATAGCTCTTATAAAATTAAGAGAAATAATAAATAAAATAGTGATTTTTTTGGCATTAGTTTTGTTTTTACTCAAATTGATCAAAAATTGAAATGAAAAAAAAATATCATTTAAATCATCAACTTTCAAATTTGGTTGAAAAAATTATGAACTTTCTCGTAGATCATTTAAAGCATTAACTTATTTTGACAAGCCATTTTAACCTTAAACATGTTTTAACTAAGCTATTTATAAGACACCGTTAAAATGGTTAATAGTTAACCTGTCTCTGTTAAACTTCGTTTTGAATTTTTTTAAAAATGTTCATCAAGTGATTGAACCTGTGACCAATTTGGGAGACAACATTCATTACAATTATTAATAAATATGGTTTGGAGTTGAAGATTTCTTTGTTAGGTACGGTCTCCTTCAAAACCCAAAACTACTTTGTTCTGTCAAGTGTCAACATTTCTGTCTTAAAATCTATTTTTTTTAAGCTTCTAAAATGCCTTTTTAATTTATTAATATTTATATATTAATTTTTGATAGGTGTGTTTTGCCACTATTTTCACATTGGCGAGAATTGTGTGTGGACCTTTTCTCGTTTACGTAAGTCTAACAGCTGATAATCCCATCTTCATCAAGGTACTATTCTCTATTGTCCTTCTTAACTACCCAAAATTCTTTTTTTAAGACATCCCAGATTTTTAATTCATTTTCATTCTCAACAATCTATTTAATTGTTCTTACCATTTTGTTGTAAAATAAAATTTCATACATATTTGTTAAATAATATTTTACTATAGTAAACTTCAAAATAAAATATTAAGTTTTTAAGTTACCAAAAAAAATAAATTAAAATTTAATGATTAAAATCACAAGGATGATGTATTTATAATTAATATATATATATATATATATATTTAATGTTTGAAAATACGAAAAAAATATTATTTGCAAATAAGTCTTGGAGTTTATTTATATATTATATATTTCATTTTGGGCTTACATATTTTGATTTCATAAATTTCTTTTTTATTTTGATTAACATGTGAAAGACAACTAGCTTTAATAAATAATAGAACAAATTCTATGATATTAATTTTATTGATCTTTGTCAAAATTTGTAACTACGATATGATACTTCAATTATAAGTTTTCTTATTTTCTTACAGGCAATGGGATCCGGATTACAACTCGTGAGTATATTTTGGTTCTATAAAATCTTCGGGATGATGAGATATAAACTATTTAAGAAGCCAAAGTTAAACAAAAAGGCTACTTAGGCAGAGATACATAAAAGTTGTTTCATACAAATGTCTTCTTTCTTCTTTTGTATTGATTAATATCTATATATCATTGATATATTTTTAATAAAATGTAGCAGATGAAAAAGAAAGTTGAAAAAATCACAAACTTAAACTATAAAATAAAGAAGCCACACATTTCTTTGTTTATTATAAATCCTAAGTCGAAGGTATTAGAAATAGTTTCTCTTAAAAGGGGTTTTCAAAGAAAATGCATTTTGGCTATTTTAAAACATTGAGACTTTTTGACCATGTTCTCGAATATACAAAGTTTTATATCTTAGTTAAATTTATAATAACAAAATATAATAACCAATCAAAGCCAGGTGCCTAAGGCTCAAAGTTTAGATGAAAAGGTAGACAAACCGATGTTAAAATATTTAAAACAACTTAATATTCATAACTTGAAAAGAAACCACCTTCTAAAAATCCAACAATTTTCGAAAGTCTAGTGAAAACTCAAGAATGATAATAAAACCTAGGTTTTTAGTAGTTGGAAGCTTTTTCCTTGTTGTTTACAAAGTGACTTGCCTTCTAGGACATTTGATCACTCCTCGAGTATTATCCAACTCGAAATGAGCTTTGGCAAAATCTGTGCTCGAAAAAAACGGCCGTAGATCTGCCATGTCGTATTCGTTGGCCTGAAATTGTAGACAAACAGTTATACGAACCCATACTTGAAATTGTATCACCCCAAATGGCTTTAAGAATAGGATGCGCATTACCTTCGTCTGCAGATCCTCTATCTTAACCTCGATAGAAGGTGGTCCCGAGTTAGATCCCGTAATGATTTCTTCAAACTTCAAAGCATTCCTCACTAGCTCTTTCAGAAGAACGAGCAGCAGTGAATTGAAGTCCTTTTTGTATGTAATGTACCGTTTGAAACTCTGCACATGAATCATCAATCAATCCAGACATTAGAATCGAAATAAGCTCTCAAATGAAAAGTTAGTGCATAACTTATTTACACACCTCTCTTAGAGTTCTCTGGACACCGAATTTCTGGGTTGATATGAAAGAATCAAGCAGGACACGAATGGCCATATTAACATCCTCCTCTGTGACATACTGTCTAAGGTGCATCCTAGCACGTGCTTCAGACATTCGGATCATGGACTCCAGGTGCCTTGTCGCAATAGAGACCCCTTGTCCGTTCTGTTAAAAAGATTAAGCGAATGCCGAGAGATTATGCCGGGATGATGTTTGAGAAAGACGGTAAACCATCAGTAGCAATTAAAATCATGAACCCTTTACCATTGATTCTCTTCTTAGGTTAGCATAAACAGTTTCCAACTTCTTGGCATCTATTTCACTCAGTTTAGGGAATACATACAACTTCGAGTATGTTAAGTATTTCCTCAGCAAGTTCTGAGGAAGAACCTGTAGACAATACAAGAAAATAACACTGCTGTCAAGACATGGAAACATCAACGTAGCAGCTACATTTGAAAATCACAAACCTCGGGATCAGAAGAACCGCTAAGATCTTGAACGCCATCTTGGGGCTCACTATCATCCATTTTACCACCTTTAGGTTGTGACTTAAAGTGACTATTGACCACAAATTCAGCAAGCATTTCATCTGTGACTGGGTCAACCACATCCTGCAGCCATATAATGGGTGTAACTCATGTCAATAGCCAAAACAGTTATCGTACTCAGTGATCACAAGAATGAGAAGCATATGTGTAGAAAAAATGACCTTGACAACACAAAGGATATCAAAACGAGAAAGGATCGGATCTGTCAACTCCACATTTTGTGCAAATGATTTGGATGAATCGTACCTGAAATAGTAATAGCACAGACATGTATAACAACACTAATAAAAGATAAGCCAGCGGACTGGAGCCTTTGATAGTTTTGTACCTTCCACCAACTGGATTAGCTGCAGCAATAACAGAACAACGAGCTTGCAGAGAAGTGACAATTCCTGCCTTCGATATACTAATACTCTGCTGTTCCATGGCTTCATGGATACTCACCCTGGTAATAAAAACATAGACCATAAGCATCATTTTCTCCAGCAAAGGTAAATTAAAATTAGTTGCATTTTGTTACCTGTCCTGATCATTCATCTTATCAAACTCATCGATAAGACAGATTCCTCGGTCAGCAAGTACAAGAGCCCCTCCTTCAAGAGTCCACTCCCTTGTAACTGGATCCTTGTGTACTGCTGCAGTCAGACCAACAGCAGAAGCTCCCTTCCCAGTCGTGTAGACGGCTCTCTGGCCCGTTTTCTCAACATATCTAAAAGAAAACATTTACTATAACTGGAATGCTCGTTACATGAAGTCAGAAAAAAATATATACTTACTTCAGGAATTGTGATTTTGCTGTTCCTGGATCTCCTAGTAGAAGTACATTAATGTCTCCACGCAGTCTGTGTTTCCCTTTAATGTTTTTCTCTTGGCCTCCAAACATCGCAAGAGCAATAGCTGTCTTGATATCTTCGTGGCCATATATTGACGGAGCAATTGACTTAATGATCTGAGAGAGATATTGAAATAAAATTAAGTGGGATGAGCTTAAATTCGAATAAATTCGAAACGGTTTCTATCCAACTTACACGTTCAACTATACGTGGATCCTTGGATAGCTCTTCGATTTGAGTCTTGTCTTCCTGTGTTAGCTTATATGCAGAGAAGAGGTCTTGCTTTTTTGTAACATAATTAGCTTCCACCACAGTGGCAAAGACAGGAAACCCATTCTTTGTGTTCAAAGACAGGTCAAAATTGTTGGTATATATGCCAGTAACCTCCTGCAAAACATGTCATGCAAGATAAAATCAAAATCATAGACAATATACTGGTTTGCAAGTATTTTAATAGAGTAACGTACAATTTCTTCTCCAGGACGAGCACAATCAATAAGGTCATTCAGTAAGATAACTTCCTTGTGTCTTGGAAGTCGTCCAGCAGGCACTGTTCCTGGACTCTCTTGGATGGTAAGCTTCTGATAGTTCCTGTATATCGTCTGAAACAAAGAGAGAGATTAACAGTGTGGTTAACTTCACATTCTAATCGAAATGAAAATGATAAGAGGGATCATAGAATCCATACCTGCTCGACATTAACAGTAAACGGTCCTTTTGACTGGCATTCAGAACAAGAACCGACCTTGACTTCTGAATACGAGTTTTGGAAGAAAGGTCCCAAGACCGCTCCACACTTGTTACAATCATATTTCACCTGCTGGAGCTGAGGAAAGACACCAGAACGCCTCGTGACAACCCCACCAATGCGGATCATTGTGTTAAGATGAATCTGCCTGACAATTCACAAACGAAAAGGTTGAAGTTGAATTCTTCGTGAATGATTACAAACTCATCCCTATATTAGTTACCTAATGTTCCGAATCTGATCATTAACTGGTAGATTGGTTACACGAACATAAATCTTCTGGTGAATATTCTTGTAATTTGGATGCAGATCAAAGATGACCTTTTCTGAAACTTCCTCCATGACTTCGAGAACAGGTTGTGGAGCATCCGCAAGCCAGATGGCGATATTCGGGTGTACATGTATGAATTCTTTGTAATCTATTTCTAGACTGCACTTATTAGCTGCAAATAAACACCATAGGTAAAATACAAAACAGTTCAAAGATATAAGCTTTATGAAGCGACAGCAGAAAAGAAATGATAAGTACCTGAGACCATCTCATTTATCAGACGAACATATTCTCCATTCTCACTGTTTGGTTTGACATAAGTGAGCAAGAAGTCTTTGAACTTCTTAGCAATGAAACGACGCACTTCATCTCTCATAACCCATTCCCTCAGACTTCCTTGGATCCGATACATCTCAAACTCTGCTTCATCGTCATTGTCGTCCTATGTTTATGAATTATACAAACACGATTAGCACTACTAGTACAAATGAGCCTAACACTCGTAGATTCATATACCTCATCTTGATAATCATCTGTTTGATCAGTCATTGAGACATCAGGCTGTGATGTTCCTGGAGAACTAGGGTTTCCATCAGGATCACCGCCATTGCCTCTTGGTGGAGCAGCAGCTCGAGCCCTCTTCGAAGGTCTATAGTTCGAATCATCAGAATCTGTGCACAAAATGTTTAATTAGGGTTTCCGATTTCTTCAAAATAATAAGCGATTAGGGTTTTTAAGTTACCATTATCGTGAAGAAGATGAGGCAACTTGTTTCGGTTAGCGAAGCGACTTTCACGAGCATCTAGGACAGCCTCAGCCGCGCGACGGTCAAGCGCAATCTGACCTAAATCTCTGTCGTCTTCGACGGAATCATCCAATCCAACAGACTCATACTCATCTTGATCATCTCTCTTCGCATAATCTCTGCCAATTTCGAGGAGAATTTTTTTTTTAAAATATATATATATATATATATATGAAAAATGGTTTTGGAAGAGAAGCGTGTGTGTGCTTACTGTTCGATGAAGTTGTCGTTGAAGAGATCTTCTCCCTCGTCTTCTGTCTCGTTCTCCGGCTCATCTCTTATGATTTGCGGATCTACCTCGGCTTCATCATCGGAGAAATTCTCGGAGTTCTGGCTCGTACTGTAAGGTAACTGGTCTGTGTTGAACCCAGCGGACGAAGGTGAAGCTGGCGACGAGGGCTGGTTGTCTGAATCTTCTCCTCCCATTTCTTTTTTTTTTTTACTCTCTGTCTTTCTCTCCGGCACCGGGAATTAGGGCACAATAAGTTATCAGATTGTATCGTCAATTTAGGCGGGAGATGTTGCCGCCTGACGCAATGGGCTGGCTTTTCAGTATATCTGTTTATTTTTTAATTGGGCCAGTGGATACCTCATCAGTCATCACTACGCTTCCATCGATCTGCCCCCAAGTTATTCTTAGGTTTATTTTGGTGAAACTTTATCACCAACCAATAGTATTTTGTCATTTCAAATTCAATATATTTTCAAACATAAAATAAATTATTTTCAAATATATATTTTGAAAATAAAATAATAAAAATAAATTAAAAATAGTAATAGTTACGAAACAAAATTTTTGTTTTATATTTGTTAACGCTATCAGCAAATCACTTAATTTTAAATTCTTGAGTAAATCCATTGGATAAATCATAATCCTTAAATAAAAAAATACTACACTAAATCTTAAAAATATTAAATCCTTAATCATAATCCTTAAACCCTTGATAAATTCTAAACTCTAGGATTTTTGGTTTATGCAAGGGTTTAATTTTATTTTTGTCGGTGGACTTAAAATTTAGTGTTTAGTGTTTTTCTGAAGGCTTTAAAAATATTTTAATTTTTTTAGCAACTATTACTATTTTTATTTTTTTTTTCAAGGATTTAGGGGTTATGATTAAGGGTTTAGTGTTTTAAGATTTAATGTAGTATTTTTTTATTTAGAGATTATGAATTATCCAAGAATTTTGGATTTACCCAAGAGTTTAAGATTTACTGTTTTATTGAGAGCGTTAAAATTATTTAAACATTTTTGGCAATTAATACTATTTTTTTATTTATTTCTCTTTTTATTTTAAAAATATAATATAATTTAGACAATATTTTGTTTCATTTTTAAAATATATTGCATATGAAATAACAAAATATTGTTGGTTACTAACAAAATATTGTTGGTTACTAACAAAATATTATTGGTTAGTGAACCTAGAGATTCACTCAAGTGGGTGAATCCAAAATAACTCTTAATAAAAACTAGGTAACAGGTCCGCACCCTATGTGGGCATAAAAATATTGAAAATAGAAAATAAATACTTTCTATTTTAGAAGTTATGGATTTTATCATTAAGTAAAATTGTGTTGTATATACATTATAATTGTGTATTGGGGAGCCCTTGTATATTTATTTGAATATTAAATTTATGTTTATATTTTTGTTAAAGACAATGACATATTTAAAGAAAATATGATAAAATTTGAAATATAATCCATAAGTAATATAAATTAATAAGTGCAATTCTCGCTTAAGAAAAACAAAATCCAATAAAAAATCTGCAAAAAATATTTAATTTTGAAAGAAATTGTACGAAATAAAATAATTTGATAGATTTTTATTAGGATTTTTAATCCAGATCTCCACTTTACTCTTGAAAGTGCAACGTATTAATAGACATGAGAGAACACTGCTGTAGGTAGAAATAAACCAACATTTTGCAGCGTTTGACCTTAACTTTTATTGATGGTCATTGTGAAAACCAAGGTAACTCGAAACTGTCTTGGACGCAATTTAAAAAGAAACTTTGTGTCAGGTGGTGTGACAAACATTCTCGAGATCCAAACTTTCTCTCCAGAAATATTGTTCCCAATTATAATTCTACCTTCTATCACATGCAGCATCCATATTACAAAGACACATGGTAGGAGCAACAACCTTGAGCCTCAAACAGTGTCAAAGCAGTCTAACGACTTTAACAACTCAATAAGATATACCACATTTCTTCTATGTCAACATCGGAAGGAATAATGCTATCAGAGTTAAGATAGACCTTCCTTTCACCAGAAAGAATATGTAAATCATTTTCTTTACTAACATGTAAATAGTTAGTGGAACATAATTAAGAGTTAATGATAAAACATATTATTTGGTAATTGCGAAAGCATGTAATCATTTATTATATCCACTTCATCATTTGTGGACATCATAATGGTTTGATGTCTATACAAATCCTTCGTTGTTAACATTCAAAAAGATTTTCCATAAATTCTCTTGCAATAGTTTGAATAGGATTTTCTCTGCTATTTTTTTACAAACAAATCCGAAGGGATGTCAACTTTGACTTGACTGTCATTAGGCAAGTTTATTTTTTCATCTCCAATATCCAAAATCTATTTTGAGAAAGATGTAACCTCTTTTGCTGCAGCATCAGTAAGACAAGCGAGCTATCTTATGTTTTTTGTTAGCTTCAAAATTTTGCAGTGTTCCCAAAAATATGACGAATTTAGAGCCGCTAAAACAACTTTGATCTACCGTCTCCTGGTATAACCGGTAAAATTTGTTTGAAATCTCCACTATAAATAACAATTTTACCCTCAAAAAGTTTCTTCAAAAAAATTAATAATATCACGCATACTATGATACAAAGTCTCGAAATAGTGTCTGATCAGCTCATCACTCAGCTTCTATCGATATGCCCCTAACTTTATGATTAACTAGTTGATCCGATGACCAAAAAAAAATAGTTGACCCAATTTTGTTCATTTATGTATATGAATGATGCACTGCATTTAATAAATACTAGTCTTGATTCTATGAATGAATAGATGAGTAGTTATAAGTAGAAATGGGTAGTTGCACATTATTATAAATCTTGCTACAATGGTTGAATAATTCAACATCCTCATTTTCTCTTTTTAATACTCCATATAATCTGTTATTTCTTCCACCTAATTATTTAACACACTTCATTTTTAATCTTTAAAGTAGTTTTGTTTAATAAAATTCAACATCATACCCCCACTATTTTTATTCATATTTTATCCTTTAAATTTAATAACT
>JABAYD010073008.1:0-12929 GCA_014822095.1 Diplotaxis tenuifolia | reverse complement strand
TTGATAATGCTCCTAAGTTCAAGCCTTATGTCTACAAAGAGTACAAGTTTCTTAAGATGAACAAGCTTCCTATCGACTGATACAATCTCATCATCCAGAGAACAGAAGAGAGAAGATCATGAATGATTTCAGTAATTAATGTTGAAGTTTCAGTTAATTAATTTTCAGTGTACCATATGCTTCTAGAAATAAATGTTGAAACTCCGGTCCTTAATGCGTCCATGTGAGAAATAATATGCATTTTGTCTATCAAAATTATCTGAATTAATTAACAGAAATTTTAGAAAAACATAGTATATCTCCATTTCACTTTCCAAAAATATAATTTCTGTGTTTTTTATAAAATTTACTTTTTAATTATTAATTTAAAAAAGTAATTAAATTTACTATTTAATAATTAATTTAAACAATAATACATTTATAATATAGATTCAGTGTGTTCTATTAATATGTGTGAATGAATGAAAAAACATTAGTTACATTATATTTGTGGAATAGAGAGTACTACATGTGCCACCAGACGGCAGTTGTCGTTTTTAACTTACCATCGCAGAGGATTCCTTTGCTGTTTTTGTCGGTGTGAATCCGGAAAAGGTTACTGGACCGGGAACTCATTACCGGAGATAATCTTTCCATGTTATAAGCCTATTCTCTGAAAGGACTCTAAATACCGTAGGCTTTAAGCTTCTGGTCGATTGAACCAACTGACAATCAGCTTTTCTTTTTACCAGGGCCGGTCTAATTTTTAAAAAATATTTGCCATGCCCTACACTCAAATACAAATTTATGGCTTCATTCTTCATATAAATTTTAATTTTTTTATAGTGTCTTAAATACAATTAACATTGTTCTAATTGGATCCTAAGCAGCCGGTTCCTTTGCCTTCCTTTGCATATCTCTGGACCGGGCTTGCTTTTTACGAACCAAATTACAAGTCCTGCGTCACGTGTGTGAGATTGTGTGTTTATATTATTAGGAACAAAGGTCCGCGTTCGATACTGGAAAAGATTTTTAGTAATATATAAGGTGGATGGGCACTCCACTAATCACCAATTGATTTTAAGTTGGAAGCTCATTTATTTTAATATGGTATCAAAGCCCACGATCTACACCATCCAACCCGATCTATCGATTCGTGTCCAAAGTTGGCACACCGATCCTTACCTAAATATTCCGAGATTGATGATTAGAGAACCATCATCTCGAGGGGGCATATTAGGGACAAAGGCTCTACATTGGATATTGGAAAATATCTTTAGTAATAAGTTCATCTAATTTAACATAGATGACATATTGTAAAGTTTAGTACCTTGTAGTTAAGATGTCGAAGGAAATATTTAATATACGACTTTGTAGTTTATATAAATAATAAGAAATGAATGATTTCCTAAATTTGCATGTTAATCAAAAATTTGGTTTGTCGGCCAACAACATTAGCTACTTTGAGTAATTATTTGGTTAAAGTTTTTTTAAATTGTAATTAAGTGTTTGCATTAGTGCCCAAGTGGTAGCGTGTTTTGTCATTTTCACATGCTTCAAACGTTGATTGGAGTATATTAAATGATAGCACTACCTACTTGTAATCAAACCAAAATATATTTGGAGGCTAACAAGGACAAAAAAAAATATGGTGAATTTTGGTAAACAGGCTGAGATAGGTTCGGGTAAAGAACAAAAAGACCATCAACACTCTTATGTAGTTTGAGTGATTTCTTGTGTAACTACACAGCAGAGATTACACGTTTTGACCGAAAAAACAACAGAGATTACAAGTAGAGTCTCTGAAACAACACTCTCTAATTAACCCCTTACACATTATATTCTTTGATGAACTTTGATTCATCTTCACATCAGATTGATCTTGAGAGAGAAGAATCATCATTAACCTTAATCCTCTAGCTTTTCCTCTTCTTTCTTCTCCTTGTCATTTCCTATGCGAGAGATTCACACCAAAATGGTCGCCTGTTATTTATTACGAACAGCAAATGTGTTCACACAGTTTTTCAAAAAAAAAATATTAAAATAAGAAATAGTGATGAACTTGTCTCTTGCATGCTCTCTGCAGTGAATCTCTCTCTCATGAGGTTCATCACGTGGCGGTCCAGGATTGGTCGATGTTTTTTTTTTTTTTTTTTAAAACAAATTGAAAAAAAAGAAAAAAAAATTAATAATAAAAAAATGAATCCCAAGAGGAGTTGATAGATGTGGATGGTGCCCACTTTTGCCACTACTGGGCCTAATTAATTACAAAGTCCACTTTTAGCTTCCGATGGGGCTACTTAACTTACTTACTTGGTCTAGCTGTCTCAAAAGTGAGCTGTGATGAAAAATACCATGAATTCTGTACAAGGATTAACTTAGTATGAAGTACAGTTTTTTTAGTTCTTTATTCGGATGATTTTATACAAAAAGGTATATAATACGAGATGAATCCTTTGAAGTGTTGCTATTATCTATAATTCTTGAAATGGTTGAAAAGCTTTGTACTATGTGTTATTTGTTTATGCAATGTGAGTATCTTAGATTTGTGAATGTTTAAAAACCTTTTCTTTCTAAATGCAATGTAGACCATTGAAGTCCGCTAGAACTTAAAGAAGCCATTTGAAATGACTCAGAAAGAAAAAATATCGAATTTAGGCATCCAACTATAATGCTACAATAGTAGGTCATCTTCAACCATCCATCTCATAGCTTCTTTGCTTTTAACCCACCACTAAGTGATGGGATTTAACGACCTTTGTTTTTTTTCCAGTTTTTCTTTTCTCGTTTTTATAAGAAAATATATATCTTTAGTTTAAAAGTATTTATAATTTATTAAATGATGGCGCATGTGTAAATCTCAACAAAGTTCCTGATATTTTATCATTGTAGGCCAAAAAAAAGCTAAACAGGTAAATTTTATTAATGAATAATGTAGCTCTGATATAAACTACTTGCATCCCATCTGCTATTAAGCAAATATGAGCTAAGAACCCTAAGAAAAAAAAGATTCTTAAGGTCTAAAATTAGGTCTAAGCTAATCCGTGATTGGACATAGCCTAAAGCAAAAGATAACAAGATGCCATTGACAACATAAAAATTATTTTCTTTGTTTTCTTCTGTCATAGACCTACGCTGGTTTCTTCTTTAATGTGTTTCACATATAGAACTCGTTAACTGAGTGGACTTTAACGCAACAGTTGTAACGATATCATCTTCTAGTTTTTTCCCCATTGTTATGGGTCTACATCCTTCTTTGTGTGTGTTAGGCTGTTAGCCTTTCAATTATTATTTTCTTTATTTTGCATGTTTTCACGATGCGGCTATTTGAATTAAAGTATATACCAATCAAAATTTATTTTATAATGCCTGTAAAAGCCAAAATGCAAACGAGGAGTCATGACTACGTCAACAAAAACTATATAGATAATAATTAATTTGGTTCGGGAAGTGTTTATTATTAAAGAATATTAAAACGTTAGTTATAACTTATAACATAAAACCAACCACTACAACCAAAACGCTGGTGTGTAAGAGACTGCCTAGGTTGTGTTTGAAGCAATCAAAATCTTAATCTATTTTCCTCGTATTCAATCTAGAATCCTGTAAGTGGACCTCCAACAAAAATATATTGTACTACATTTTCTGTACGTCTCTACATGTTCTACAATTTTAGTTAGCTACTCGAATATTAAAGACGTTTCAATGTCAAGGTCTAACAGGTTGGTTTATCTGTTTATCACCTAATCTAAGGTGTTCTAGATCATAACATATTTTTACTAATTCCATTATTTCCGAAAAAAACATATTATAAATTTTGGATAAAGATCTCTCATATTCGTGAGTTGAATCGTGCATCTTAAATAATTTTAAATAGAGTTTAGAATAGCAACGTATCAAATGATATCGAAACCTTGGTCTACATAAACTTAATAAATTTGTTATGTGTATAAACTGTCAACAAGAGGATAATATATTTTTTGTTAGCTGAGGCCAAAATAAGGATGGCTTCAATAACTAGTTTTGGAGTTTTATGAAATTCAGGTGAATTAAAATATGTTGATGGTCCCATCACTTTAAGGGATTGGGTTAGATGGTCGACTCAGTCACGGTTCGGTCGCAATCAAACCTAAACCAGTATAACAAAATCCGGCCATGTGTCTCAATATGATAACAACGTTGTTCTTTCTAAAACCGCAAGTTTTGGGACTCTTGTCTGTTAATATATTTGAATTGGAAATCAAAACTGATTCTTAAGAAAACAACAACTTCTGCATATATGGTGTTTCAGAGGTAAGCATTGTTATTTTTAACTAAGTCAAATTACTTGCGGTTGAGCGAGTTGTTAATTTCATTAGTAACTTCTCAGGTTGACTAATGAAATATTAATTTCAAGGCAAGATATAGTTGTTACTTGTTAGATATTCTCTTACGTTTATGCGTATGCGTATATATATATATATATAAACGTACATGCAAACAACACGTAACTTGAATATGTTATTAGTCTGTAACGTATATCTACGTGTGTCTCTACGTGTCACAATGCATGGTTTCGATTATCGACATAGTCGATGGTATGGTCCCAAAGGTTATCAGAAATAAGAAAAAGACCAGCCAAATTAGTAAATGTTATGAGCCTGTAACCCAACCCATCCACCCTCTTACTATACGTACCCTTTTTAGGCATTTTCAGAGAAACATATACTCTTATAAATTGTGACAAGTAAAATATTAGTAAGATACGAATTTATAACATATACTCTTAGAATTTGTGACAAGTAAAATATTAGTAGGATACGAATTTATCAAACTCGTTTGATAACTAAAGCAATTTATTTTATAAAAAATTATCAAGAGAGAAAAGAAAACCACTAACAATTGTTAATAAAGTACAAAACACGGAATAAGACTACGCTCTTTTTGAAAGAGAAAATTTCATAAAAATACTCCAACTAAATTTTGTTAAGTTTTTTAATATCCAAATTTTGTTTACCAGTATACTATCTCAACTATTTATTTTTTCCATTTTGATACGCAGTTTTTTTAAAATTTGTCCATTTTAATATCCAAACTGTGTTTATTTTAATAAAAACTACTAATAATTAAATTAAATTTTAAAAATCTGTTAATTTTACAAAATATACTAAATTTAGTATGTGTTTGAGAAAAAAAAGTAAATAAATTTTGTATAATTTTAAATTTTGTAATTAGTTTATTAAATTTAAATAAATCTTAAATTTAGTTTTTCTGAACTAAAAATATAAATTAATTTTATTTCCTTCAAATTTTTTTTAACTTTTAAATTTTTTTCCAGAGTTTACTCATCTTCTTTCTTAAATTTTCAAAAAAATAGAAATTTTAAGTATTTTCTATGATTGTGGAGGTTTTTTTATTTATTTTTTGAAAATTATTAATATCATTTATTAAAATAAACAAAATGTATGTATTAAAATTGGCACAATTATAAAAGTTTGTGTATTTAAATGAGCGAAATAATTAATTAAAGTATTAAAATGGGTAGCAAAATAGTTTGAGTATTAAAAAACTTAACAAAATTTAGTTGAAGTATTTTTATGAAATTTTTATTTTTAAAATAAAAGACTACACTCGTAATTAATTAACGAATGAAAAACGGGTGAGTACTACTATTTTCCCTGTTTTATGTTATTTCTATTACAGTTAATACTGTCATTATTTTTATGTTATATATTTCCATGAAAGAGTATCACTAACTATTGTTAATCGTAACTTCTGTCACATCTTTTTTGTCACACTTCTATCACAGTTAACGCTATTTCTTATGTTGGTTAAAAGATGTGACTGTATTAGAGTAAATGTTTACTCCAAACTTTAAGTTACTCCAGATTCCACTAAAAAATACCAATCAAGTGAAATACTAATTCCATCTATTTACTCTGGTTACTATTTTAAAATGGAAAAACATACACGCAACTTTACTCTGAGTTTAGTTGGAGTAAAACAATTTACTCCCTTTTCCTTTTTTTTTTCTTTTCTTTCAGCTATTTCCACCTATTTGTTTTACTCTATATTACTCCCACTAATACCAATCAAACCCAAAATGTTTTAATTTGTTGTCATTCTGTACAGTGATCAATAGTGAACTGATCTACCGACGTTGGTTAATATTCTTTAAAAATTGATACCTTATTTTTAGAACGAAACAGAAAGTAAACTGAATAATTACGTCTTTTCTGTCTCTATCTAAATAAATTAAAGAGTACTAATGTACTATTTTTTTCTTTAATCTTGTGTGTTTCTAAGAGGAATCTAGCATATAATTTAATAAAAAATGAAAATAAAAAATGGTGCGTTCAATAAAAGGTAGCGACAAAAGTTGGAGTACGAAAGCACAGGTTTAGAGGAAGTGGTGGCGGTCACGTGGGCTCATTCTTAATAAAACTGTACCTCTTCAGAGAGATGGATGGCATGGCACGGACCCATCACGTTAGGTCGACTTGCTAACACCGTCACATCATGGCTCACCCTTCACGCGCTACACAGGCGATAGGGATTTCTGGAGTCTACTAATTAATTTGGCTGGAATAGAATGTTCTTTGTTCTTTTGCTTACTATGCGTAGACAGCACGAGCTGTATTCACTGTTTGCTTACTATTGTGACAGTTTGGTTATTTGTTTACCTGGAATAAAATTAACTACAGATGTAGAGTACTCATATCATTTGTTTGTTATTTTTTATTAACATATATGGTGTAGACCATATTCATATAAAACTAAACTGGATTATCCACATTGCATAAACAAAACTATAGACATTGGGAATTTTTTTGTGTGTATTTATTGCTGTAATCTTAGATGGAAACAAATGGATTCTTAATTAGTTTATTTTATTCGATTGATTGGTAGTATTTGTTTGATACAACGGGCCACCGTTTAATTTTTAGCAACACATGATGGGCACAAAATTATTTCAGGATAAATAATCAAAACTTTTAGGAAAAATAAAGAGTTAATCATAGCACAATTGACAAACACCGATGTCATGATTAAACCAAGGAAACATTTTATTCGTGCAGTAAATGGACCAACCTATTTTGATAGATGCAAGAAAATAGTGTTTCACCTAACTAATAACAATTCACCGATAAAACTATGAACAATGTTCTACTTTTTGCGATGAGAAGTATAAGCATGGGTTTATGCTAGGTAATACTACTAAAGCTATTTATAAATTATAACATCTATAACGACTGTCTATATGAATTCCACTGTTCTTCCACAAGTTTCCAACTATTTTAATTAGTAGCTGGGATGGAGTTATATATGCTATTGATTTTAAGAGATTCGGTATTAAAAAGAACTTGTATTGCATATAACTATTCTTATTTATAATATCCACTAGAAATAACCCGTAATTGCCGAGTTATTATTTATGTAGATTACACCTGAATAGGGAAAAGAGCTGCACAGTAAAACAAAACACCACATGCATACATAGACAGCAAAGGCCACATGTATCCACTTAATAAAAAATGTTCAAGATATTTCACATATACCATTTAGCGTTTGCGGTTTCTTTGTTACATTACGGAACATGCGTTTGGATTCTCGTCGCTGAATAGTTGAGGCGAATATGCATTAGGAGGATATGCATTAGAAGGATATGCATGATGAGAAGTATATGCATGGGAAGTATATGCATGAGGAGGATATGCATGGGGTGGATAGGCATGAGGATAGGCTTGAGGCGGCATTGCCACTCGCGGTGGCTGGTAATAATAGTAATATGGATTCTCTATCTTTCTCACGTCCACAACTTTGTCCTCCTCCTCCCCACCACCTCCGTCATTCTCCGCCGCTTCACCACCACCTTCTCCTTTGCCGCCATCACCTTCTTTCTTCTCTTCACCAGTCTTTGCCTTTTCTTCCTTCCCGTCCTCGCCTTTGGATTCTCCACTGTCATTTTCTCCTTTTCCTTCTTCCTTCTTCTCTGCTTCCGCGGCGGCAGCCGCTTCCTCCGGTGGTGGTGGAGGTGGTGGGTCAATTTTCATAATTGCAGCATGTTTTCCAGTGCGCTTGTAAACGTATTCTACTAGCTTTTGCGGTTCAAACACTCCCTTCACCGTCACTTGGGAAGCTTTCAAATCAGATTCAGCAGATTCCACTCCTAAAAGTTATGAATAAGAAAAATAAATTATACTCCTAAAGTGAAGGCTAAATCCATTTTGACCCCACAACATATATAAAAACGATAACATTACATATGCTTTCAAAAAGTTAGAATGACTATAAATAAATAATAATACATGTGCATGTGTTTTAAAGTTGAAGCAATATCATCTAGATTTGAAATTGTATGGACCAAATTTGATACGACTAAAGAACTAACGAAAGCTGTTAGTCAGAAAAAGAACTAATGAAAGACAATATAAAGTTGGTGACAAGTAGATGATTATGCAAGATACTGAAACGTTTTATCTACCGATGATAATTAGGACAGACAATAAGAAGAGCTAAAATAACCCCAAAAACATAATTTTCATTGTAATGATTACCTTTATCACTTTTCAGTAAATTTCCTTTAAAAGTTTGAAGTGTTGCTCTCACAGATAAAAGCTATAGTTTTAGAGTTTCACAAAAATACAATATGAATGTCTATATAAAAGTTCAATATCTTAACTAGTACAATCTATAAGATTATATAAACGAATCAGTAAAAAAGAAACTAACCTTTCATTCTCATGATCCGTTTCTTGATCTCCGTCGCACAAGCTTCGCAATGCATGTGAACCTTGAGGACCACCGTAACCACAACGGGAGCCTGATACAAAAAAAAATCGGCGGAAAATTTTAAATAAAGAGACTACTTAGCCCAAATTCCATATATGTACATAAAAAAAAAGTTTATATCAGAAACTATCAACTAATACCCCAATGTGCATTCACTAGAAATTTCATAAAACGACTACTTGGCCCAAATTTTATAAATGTAAATTAGATAAAAATCTAGTTTGATTAGGTAGCGTAAATTACATTGATGTGTTTTCGAGTGATACTAGTCACTTCATTATTCAATTTTGGTGAATGGAAAATTGCTATTGGAGCCAAATTAACTAGTTCATTTAACTAAACTATCAAATTAAAATATATCAAAGCTGCAAAAAATATAGATCAACCCTTCTTAGCAAAAAATAAAAATCAACCCTACCGGTACACCCCATGTGAATTTACTGGAAAGAGAGAATATTCCCATTCTAACTGAATGATATATTAATTATTGGTTACACTAAATAAATAATAATAATAATAAATACATATAAATATTCATTTCACTATCCTCAAAAAAGCAACCCTAAAAACCAACTCTGCTTTTTAAAGTATCAAAAAATACAGTATAGAAAATTACCTCCACTCTTTTCTCTTCCACTTTGGGCTTCTCCTCCTCTGCTTTCTTCTCCGCCGGCTGAGATGGCGGAGGAATAGGAGAAAGAAGCACTACTTCACGGTGGGTCTTCCTTTGAAGTCTGGCTAATACTTTCAAGGGATCAGCCTTTTCTCCCTTCACCACCACTTTACTCATTTTACAATCAGTTATCACATCTTCCACTCCTAAATCAATCATACCAAAAATACAAGATTAAATTCATATTTTTATATATTATATATAGAGATCATTATGTTACCATGTTCACCAAAAAAACAGAAATTTATACTTTGATTGTTTCTTATATTTATTTATAAAACTAATAGGTAAAAGCATAACCAAAACTGTGTGTGGCCTAAACAAAAATTATATAACGAATATTAATTACACTTATATACCAAAATAACGAAATATCTGTAGTTGGCAGAAACAAGATAAAGTTACAGTAATTTACCTATTTGATGCTTATTTATACTACTTTTTAGTGTCTAATTTGTTTGAAAGAAATTCAAAACGGAAAATATTTTGTTTAGAGTGTTTGTTTTGTATTTTTTAAATGAATCACAAGATTTAATCATCTTAAAGAATAAATTTATGGTGTATGAAAAAAGATTGCAACCATGGATTTTGTGAAATATTTTTTTATAGAAGATTACATGTAGCTGAAAATGCAAAAGTGATATAAATATTTATTTCAGATATAATGTATTCTTTATACCTGAATATAAATAAACAAAAGTTAAAAAGAAAAAGATATAATTAAGTATGTATTTTTAGATTATAGTATATTCTTTATACATACCTTCGAAGCCTTTGAGGCCACGGCGGACCTTTCTAGCACAGCCTTCACAATGCATGTAAACTTTAAGGACAATCTCTTGCGGCGGTGGAGGTGGCGCTGGAGCCTCCGGTGCCGGAGGAGAATCATCTTTGGGATCTTTAGTAGCTTCTCCCTCTTGAGCTTTCTTTTCAGAATCTTCTTCTTTTTTTTCACCAGCCTCCACTTTCTTTCCTTCTTCTTTTGTCTCCTCTTCTGGTTTCTTTTCTTCCATTTTCTTCTCCACTGGTGCTTCTGGTTTCTTCTCTTCCTGGAATCAAAAATAATAATTAGAGTCTTAGTTAGAATAAAATTACTCATTGAGATTTGAAAAGATGGTATAAGAGTTTGGGATTATCTTGAACCTCTCCCATTTTGTTTTTGTTTTGGTCAAGTTTTTGAGTGTTTCTATGTTCACAAAAATTTGTTATGCCCAAAGAGCTGCTTATAAATCTCTCACGCTCTCTCTCTCTCTAAAGAACCACTTGGGTGTTGGTACGAAGGTGGAACTGTGGACCTCAAGATCTGAAAAGAATTGTAAATTATTTTGTTTTATTCCCTTTTAAACATGACTTGTACGTGAGTCTGTTTGAAGTTAATTGATTAGTAATTTAGTACGTAATTTTATATTTCATTTAATTTTATCAGTCAAAATACACCTAATACTCACGCAATATGTGTTTTCTCTGTATGTAGTTAAAACTGTCAAAATCCAATTCTTTATTCTAGTTCTCGAGATTGACAGTAAATGGATTGACCACTCACATATTATTTTTAAATACAGTATATTCAATTACAGGTTTCTTACAGGTTTCAGTATTTTAAATAGCTATGATGTACATTTTTGAAATCTATATTCAAATCGGGCGTTGCCATTGTGGAAACGTAATTAATTTCAAATTATTTACTTTTACAAGTATTTAAAAAAAAATTGGTTGATGTTAGAATAAATATTAGGTTGACGTGTATTTATATTTTGTATTTGATGTTGTCATTATCATCATAAAGAATATACTAATTATATTTATATGACGGTTTATTCCTTTGTATAAATACAAAGATATATGAATAAGAAAGAATATTCTTCCACAATAATTGATATATAATTACATTAAAAAAAATGTATGAATATAAATATCCTTGCTAGATTTCAAATTACTGTATCAGTTTCTTAAAAAAAGGAGTCACATTAACATTTTAATTTTATTTAGAAAACTTATTTTACATTTTTAATAAAAAATTATAAACAATATTTTTTACTCTCGTTAATATGGCGTAATAATTGGAGAGAATTTTCTAAATGTATTAATGATAGACAAAAAAAGATTTTTTACTAGTATTATTAACTTGTGTGACAAGAACTAAAGTAATATTTTTAATGAAATAGAGAGAATATAATTCCTCTGAACAATGGATTAAAATATTCTCACTCATAAGTATTTTAGCTTTCATATGAAAGTTATATACTCGTAAGTTTGTTTCCGTAGGGATTAGAAATAACCTATGAATGCAAAAACATATACTTCATTCGTTTTAAAATAAAGAATGTCTTACAATTTTTCACAAATATCAAAAAATATTAAAATTTTGATTGTAATAGCTGTTTTGTTGATTAGTTGTTTTCTATAACTTATAGCCAATCAAAATCCAAGTTAATACAATTAACATATTTAAAATTACAATTTATCATTTAGATACATTTTTTTCTCTAAAATACTGAACATTTTAAAATAGATGGAGTACAAGATAACTTTTACACTATATATATATATATATATATATATCTAGTGGGGAGAAAAATAATTAATTCTTACAATTTCTAGAGCACTTCTTTACTTTCAGTATTTTTACTGAATATATATACACACAATTGAATAACGGAATGAAATGCATGTTATTAACATGTGATGTTCATGGTGAAGTGAACAAACACGGCATTCGTGATAACAACTAATACCTATGGGCGTTGTTGATAAAGATAAAGTTCCAGTGAGCTTTTATTTTAAAAATCAATCTACAAAAGGTAGAACAATGGTGACATAATGGCACATGTTAACCTTTAATCAATACAGCACACGAACATATATATGATATTTGATTATTTAAACATAATTAATCACCAACTTAAAAAAGTTGAATATAAAAAAAAAGTTGAATATTCTTGTCATATTGACTAACTATGACTTGAAATCATTATGAAAGTACTCTAACCAGCGTTCATGAATAGTAAACTTTGAATTAACCAACGTGAGTTAGTGTTTTCCTTTTGTGTGGAAAAACAATATTTTTGTTACTGATGCATATGGTTAATCTATATAGATACGAAATGGTATTATGATTCTAATAATCTACTTATCGTTCTTGGAGCAAATAATTAAAACCCAAACTATAGTCTATGAATATAGTTTCCATAAGATAATTTATCTCTGTATTCTTTCGCATTCTAAATTAATCTAGAATATGTTGTCAAATTGATTTCTTACCTCAACTTATAAGGGTAAGTTTTGTTTCTTCCTCTCCCAGATAGTCATTGAATAGAACTGTTTTTTTTTTTACCTCGACTAAAAAGTTTAGATGATGTTTTCCTTTTTGAAATAAGAAGATAATGGTCGTGTTATTGGTTGAAAACGATGAGAAATTAAATCCTTGATAACATTGTCTTTTTATTATTTTCTTCCGGGGCAAAAACTCGGTAACTTGTAGGATGTGATTGGATGTCATGTATAG
>JABAYD010072975.1:0-10767 GCA_014822095.1 Diplotaxis tenuifolia | reverse complement strand
GCTCATGAACATACTTTTTTACAACGAAGAAATCTTAACTTGTTGGTGATTAGCTCCAACATGGACTTTGTCAAAGTCATAGCCAATGTTCACTATATTGGAAAGAATAGTAGCTGAGACTTCTTTAAGTCGAATAGGAAGCTGGTTCAGCCCAACGTAAAACAGGTCTTTGATAAGTGGCGGGAGAAGTCTTGTCTGGATTAAGACTTTAGCACTCCCTTCAAAAGATGAGATTTTGTTGAGAGCTCCCAAAGCAGCTCCACGCATGTCACGACTTCCCATAAGATCAATGAGACAAGAACCAACAGTCTGAGCCACAACAACTTTCACATCGTTGTTTAAGGCAAGCTCCCCAAGATAAGTAGCTATGGAGACTTTTGTCTCAGGTGAACCTCCAAGAAGTTTAGCTAGAAAAGGCTGAAGCCTACCATTACTAGCCATCTCTCGAACATTGTCCTCTGATCTCTCCAAATTTGCCAAAGTCCTATCAGCTTTCTCAACGGTTGAAACATTCTCCGACTTGCTACTCGCCAAACCAACCAACAAGATGATAGCTCCACGAACCGATCCAATTTTCTCACACAAGAGCTCTGACAACAAGGAAACAACTACTTCCTTCCCTTTCTTGGCTCTTTAGACAAGAACTTAACAATAGTACGCACAATATCCCCCTCAGCCACAATCGCCTTACTCTCATCATCCTCCTTAACCACAACTTGCAGTGTCTACAACGCTTTATAACTCATTTCATGACTATTACTTTTAAGCATATCAGTAACCAACCTAACAAGCTAAAGATTACGAACACGACATTTTATCAAACGTATGTTCCTACAAATGTCTCTAACATTCTTCAACACTAACAAAATACTCGCCTCAGTGTTTACCAAATACAGTGACTGACGAGCAATCTCAAGCTTCATACAATCATTCCTAGCTCTCCACTCTTTGATAGTGTCACGTAAAGCTGTATTTGGGCTTAGGTTAGTGATGCTCAATAGCTCTCTCTCTCTCTCTCTCTCTCTCTCTCTCTCCCTCTATGTGACATCGCATTTGCAGACGACAACGACGACGGATCGAGAAGATGTACAGATGGCGATGAACAGCGATACGGAGCCAAGAGGAGATGACGGACAGTGAAGAGGAGATCAAGACGGCTATACAGAGGCAAGATGAGATGATACGACGACGGCGAAGATCTCGTCTCCGACAAATCAATTTTTGATTTTTTTTTTAATTTCTCAAAGGAGAGGGCATAAGAGTAAATGATCTCTTTAATGAAACCTATTTTTGTGACTTTGGGCTTTGAATGCTAGTTTGGGGACAAAAACTTGAATTAGTGCTATCTTTGGCGTTTTCTCTTTTATAATTTCTAAAGACAATGCGGGTGGCAAGGAAAATGGACTGGAATGCTAATAATTTCAGGTTCGAGTCATCTGTTTCACGAAGTCACACTGCTCTTGAACACCTATATGGATATAAATCAATGTTTTCAGGCGACCCATTTGAATTTTCAGAGCAATGGTCGACTACACCTTCCTTTGGAAATTAGTATATTTGGAGATTAGTATAGATTGTTCTATATGTTAGTGATACTCTCAGATTAATAAAAAAATTTTTGGTACAATACAAGTAAAGTTTTAAAAATAAATAAAATACAAGAAAAAATAACAAAAAAATTAAAACCACATCCCAGATCCATGCGGACTAGGCTGATCTGAATCCACAATACAAAACCGAACCTAATGATAACTTGTAAATATTTACTGTTGTATTCTCAGGAAAGATCACTTCTCACAATGATTAATTAGCGACATGATAGATCTAGTATGGACTTCGGATGGAGCAATGGAGGTGCCTCCTCGATCTTGTGTATTATCATTCATCTTTTGATATTGTGCATTTAAGATAACATGGCATGAGGGCATGTTCAGGTGAGATGGCTTTTCTGATTATTTACTTGATCATCTGATCTCCCATTCCTAATCGATTCAAAAATTGATAGTATGGCCCAAACTACTTAACTGCAAAAGCATATATCAATTGGCAACCCATCAAATTACTTAGATCATTACAAATATGAAATATGTCAAAGACTTGTATAATTTTTCTTCTTTTTTTTTTGCTAACGTTTGGATTTGTATAACTTCCATAATATATATTTGATTATATACATATTTGATTTATTTTGTGATTTAAGTTCGGTTCTATCATTTTGAAAACATTTGGCAATTTTATGTATTATATTCATGTTATATAATTTTGTACATATAAAGCTTCTAATATATGTATTTTAAATCTCTTCATGAACGTGAAAACGTGAAAAGACAAACCATTAACATCAAGTAGGCAAGGCTTTGACATTTTATCGGAAACAAAACAAATGATCCGGAATCGACTTCAAAGCCTCCGCCCTCGAAATCCGGCGGCCTCTTCGGCGATGTTTCAACTGTGGTTCCTCCGGTCTTGATCGATTTTGGAGATCACGAGGCTTCTCCTCTCGCCTCCGTACTCCTTCTTTCTCTCTTTCATTCTCTAACTTGGGCCTCATCTTGGATCTAGTCTTCTTTCTCCTTCCATGGGCCTCCTTTACTTATCCCTCTCAAACCCATCTGGGCCTCAGTTCCTTTCTTATATGTTTCCTTTGAGCTAAACTAATATCTAAACTCACTTAAGCTTTGCTTGTATCTTTTTATTTCTTGTTTTATATTAATGAAAGCCATTTTACAAAAAAAAAAAAACAAATTAGATAAAACAAAAACAAATAAATTTTATCTTTTTTTTTGGACAGCAAAATAACACCCAACTAAACCTTGACCGGGCGGGTATATATTTTATGTTTTTATTTGTTTATATTAAATGATGTATTTGTAATATTAAACATAAATTTAGATTGAAAATTAATATTTTCAGTTATAATAATTTAAATAAAAAATTTAAGAAAATATTCTGATATAAATTTTAAATTTCCTAATTAAAATAATATAGAGATGGGTCACAATTTTTTTTCCAATTTCAAAATTCTATCTACTCTTATTTTTTTTTTTATAAATACATAAAACATATTAAAATATTTGGAACTATAATTTCTATTAAATAAATTTATTTTTAAAAACACTCTTGTGTTGTTATTTTTAATAGAACTTGACCCGTGACCGTATAAATATTTGCTTTCATTTTTTTTCTTTTTACTAATGGTATTATATATATATATACATATATATGTTATAAATTAAAATTTATTAAATAATTTTTAATATAAAATTTTAAAACATAATAATTTTATTTATTATTTTGAATAATTATATTTTGTGATTTTAATTATCTATTATATTACAGTGTATAATATAAACAAACCCATTATTTATAACTAATTATTGGACTTATATTATGAAACTATTATACTAATAATATATGAATAAATTATTTTATATTTTATTTATATGTTATATAAATTGATTATGATGTGTGATTTTTATCTTATTACTATTAAATATTAAAAATATTTAATATGTTAATGCCAAATATATTAGAAAATCTATTTTGGTTAAGATTTGATTAAGAAAACCTATTATTTAAATTAGGAAAAGACAAGGATACTTAAATATAAGTTTAATAAATATTTCAATAGTATTCTAATGTAAATAAGTGATAAAATTAAGAGTTATTTCTATTTTGTACCTTTCTTTTAATAATATTGATAGTTGTGGAATTGCATTTGTAAAAATATTGATATTGGGTGGTGTCAAAATCTTTTAAGATATATGTACGATGTTAACATGAAATTTTGTTAATTACATCGTTTTGAATAATTTTATAATGTTTCAAGATCCTAATTATGATTTGTGGGTATTTTATATTGCAGGGAATGATATGGTAGTAAAGAAAAAAAGTAATAGATGGTAACGAAAAACATAAGATTTGGCGCTTAAACCTAATCCACTTGGTGAATTTTTTTGATCATCCTTTTTTAATTAGTTTCCTTATTTGTAGGTTTTTTTTTTGTGTTAGTTTAGGTAATAGGTGGCAACATTTTTATATAAAATTAATTAAATTTCCAATGGCATTTGATTGTAAATAAAAGGTAAGTCTAAAAGTTTTTTTTTTTATATGTGTACTTCTGTTTTAATAAAGTAGATAAAACCCAATCTCATAGCTAGCTATCGAATAATTCCTATTTATTTAAATTTTAAAAACAAAACCAAACCAAAACTAACAAAAATCTAATAGATATCCAGATAGTCTATTTTAATTCATAATCTATAGAATAATAGTACAGTTTCCTCATTTTTGAGAGTGTTCATGTATACATATTTTATGGGTTCAAGAAAAAAAATGTAAGAAATCGAACTCAGTTTTTTTTTACTCTCCAATCAAAGTTTTTATCATCAGACTATTATGGATACTAGTCATATTTTATGAAAACTAGATTAAAATACTTACGTTATTTTATAAATAAAATAAATATTTAAAATTAGGGCCCGTTTTATCTCCACGTAATCCCTGGTTAATCATTAATTCGATATGCCTTCATCATCTGTCCGACTAACGCCTAGCGTCATTTCGAACATGCCTTCAGACTAATCTAAACACATAGTGACTGTTTGTGTTTCCATGAATCAGTTTCTCTTACTTTACCTTTACATCTTCCATTTTTACTCCGTTAATTAATAATAGAGCATGCTTGTAACACCTCATGCATTCCGATTAACATATATTATACCTATACATAGAAACCATTTATCTCTGATTTTCTCATCGATTCTTCTTCCAGTTGAATTTTATTATTTCTTCTCAAAAATAACTTCATCGTCTACTCCAGTTTCTAAAGCTGTTGCACGCCTTTCAACTTTCGATTCTCTTTACCTTGGTCGAACAGCTCAGTTTGTGATTGCTCGCTGCCTCGGTTTATGGGATTCTCAGATTATGAATAAAATGACAAATTTATGAAAATTAGAGAAGATTAAGAATAACATTTGACGTTTAACAAGACTGCATAATGAACCCGCTTTTACTCCGTTAATTAAGAATGAACCACGTCGTAACACCTCTTGCATTCCGCTTAATATATACTCTCTCTAACGAAGAACCTTTCATCTCTGATTCTCTCATCGATTCTTTTTCCAGAAATTTTTTATTAAATATTCTCGAAAATGACTTCATCTTCTACTCCCATTGCTAAAGTAGTTGCATGCCTCTCAACTTTTGATTTTTTTTTTTCAACTTTGGTCGAACTATTCAGTTTATAGTTGTTTGTTGCCTCTATTTCTGGGTTTCCCGGAAGATAAAAAAATAACGAGTTTATGGAAATTAGAGAAGATTAAAAAAACTTTTCGCATTTAACAAAATTGCATACTAGTTGTTGATATCTATGGTTTCTTAGAAGCAATATAATAATTGGACAGTTTCCTCACTTCTGAGTGTGTACACGTAAGCATGCTTTGTGGGCTCCAAAACGAGAAAAAAAATGTAAATCAAGAGTCGAATTCATAATACTTACTCTCAAACAAAGTCTTTACCACCAGAATACTACGAATACATGCCATATTTTACGAAAACTAGATTATAAATCTAACAATATTTTATAAATAAAATAAAATATTTAAAATTAGGTCATATTTTTAATCTTTGTGTAATCTCCGATTAATCATTAATTCACTAGGCCTTCATCATCCGTCCAACTAACGCCTAACGTCATTTCGAACATGTCTTCAGACTAATATAAATAGATAATGACTGTTTGTGTTTCCATGAGTCAGTGTCTCTTATTCTATCTCTACATCTTCCATTTTTACTCTGTTAATTAATAATGGACCATGTTCATAATATCTCATGCGTTCCGCTTAATATTTACTCTATTTAGATGGAGAAACCCTACATCTCTGATTCTCTCATCGATTCTTCTTACAACCAAATTTTATTACATTTTCTCGGAAATGACTTCATATTTTGCTCCATTTGCTAAAGCTGTTGCATACCTCTCAACTTTTGATTCTTTTTACCTTGGTTGAACTTCTCAGTTTGTGGTTGCTTTCCGCCTCCATTTATGAGAATTAGAGAAGATTGAGAATAACCTATGGCATTTGGAAGAACAAATATTCTATTACTTCGCTCTCGAAAAACTTCTCTGTACTTCTCGAAAACTCTAAGCGAGCTTTGTGATCGGTGATCAGGGTGGTTCTGTCGCCTCGGCGGCGGTTACCATCGTGGTTACCCTTACTCTTTTGTTTTTTGATATGTGTTAATAGCTCGATCTCTAGATCGAAGTTACTTTATGTTTTCTTTTGCTTGATTAGATGATTCCGGGAGGAGGAGTCTTAGATAGATCCTTTGTCGCCGGCTTATGCTTTTGGGAGTTTTCGGCTATAACTCTGACGGTGTTCGCGCTAACTACGGTGAACCTGTTCGGCTTTGTTTTGAGATTCGATGGGTTGGATGAAGAGGAAGAGTTATCGTCGTTGGGACAATTGGAAGCTCTTCGTGTGGGAGTTAAGATTCGTGTGGCAATCCGTGTGGATGAGATCTCGTTGAATCGATTGATTTTTTCCTATTTTTGAGAAACACTAGTTAACGGGTAAGCTTTGAAGTTGGTTTGGTGACTATGACCATGTTCCCGGCCTGTATTCCGGTGGATGCATTGACATCGAAGACAATCTCCGACGATAAAATCCGGTCGGTGAAGATATGGAGGCGAGTTTCTCGCGATTGACGCGTGTCCGTCATCCTCTTCACGTTTAAACACGTGTGATATACGTGTTGCTTGGGGGTTTTTGTCTGGACTGTTAGTGGGTTTTGGTTTGTTGTAAGTGTACCCGTTTGGGCCTTGGGATGTTAGTATTGGGACTTTTGTTGGCCCTTCTTGCATTTTGTATTTTAGTTTGTTTAATATATAAATCTCAGATGGCAAAAAAGAAAAACCTATGGCATTTAACTAGACTGCTTAATGGACCCATTTTTACTCTGTTAAATAATAGTGAATCACGTTCGTAACACTTCTTGCATTTCGCTTAATATATACTTCATCTAAACGGAGAAACCCTTCAATTTCTGATTCTTTCATTGATTCTTCTCCAGTCAAATTTTATTATATATTCTCGAAAATGACTTCATCTTCTGTTCCAGTTGCATGCCTCTCAACTTTCGATTCTCTCTACCTTGGTAGAATTGCTCAGTTTATGGTTGCTCACCGCCTCTGTTTCTAGGATTCCTGGGACATACAAATAGCGAATTTATGGAAATTATAGAAGATTTAGAAAAACTTTTGGCATTTAACAAAACTATATACTGGTTGCCGATATATACGATTTTTTTAGAACTTTATTAGTTAATACGAAAGACTATCACACCCCATATCAGTTCAGCTTATATGTCAAACGTCAAAAGATATAATAAAATTATAGAATACATCAATTATGTCCCCGTCTCCGCGCAGTCTTTGTTAATTTAAACTATTAGTTACACTTAGTTTAAAAATACTTAAAATATAATTTATAAACAGAAAATTATTAAAAAAGCAAATTACCCAAATGTTTTTATTCAAATTATATGTTATTTAAATCCAAACAACCAATCTATTTTACCTGATAAATCCAAGTTACCAGATATTTTTGGTTTGAGTTATATGTAACTAGTGTTACTCCCGTGCTATGCACGGGCCAAAGCTGTTATGTATTTTAATTTTTCTATTTTTTATTAGTCTACGACATATTTTTAGGAAAAAACTACTATATTTATGAAAATACTCATCAACTTCATCTATAACATATTTGTAGAAATTAAAGTGTATTTACCTTTTCATACATAAGGATAGTTTCCATTTAGAATACAACTTCAAATTTATGTTTGGTATAGTAGTCCCAAATCTGAGAGACCAGCACTCTGATTTTCTGTTATTTTTAGATGAACTGAGCTGGGAAATGATGTATACTCTAGTGATATCTTCAACTTAATTTTTACATAAAGAGATAAAAATTATGTATTAGAAAATAAAAAATAATTATTCTAAGAAAATTGATAGAAAACATAAACCTGCAGCGGATTTTTTTTGTTACAATAATCTGAAAAAATAGAGAGATGAACCAATGGTGAAAAAAGAGAAAGAGAATAATATGTAAACTAACTTATCCATGTGATGATGGTGGTGGGTTGAAAATAATTAGAAGATTAGTTCGTGGGAAAAGAAAAATGGGTAATTACCCAATAATTGTCTCATGTGTAACTTCTTTGTCATCTTTTTCTTTTCACATTTGTTCTCTCATCTATAGCAAATATGTGAAAGAATATTCTAAAATATAATTGACAAAAACACATAGAAAATTGATATCAAGATCTGTATTAATAAGCCATAGAAAAGGTAATACTGGCTATGGATGCACATAGGTAACGTAATCCTTCAAAGAAACATGAAATTTATATTACTATTGCAGGAGAACTTAATATTTTTTTTTTGAGAATTTAATATTAATAGCAATAGAACACTTAACTTTTTTTCTTTTTGAAGACCTTCTAGAACAAGTTGCAATACTGATTATGTAAAGCTTTGCCTTGAGTACAATGTAGAGGACACCAACCTTGATCTCCATTTGTTAAAATTTAGAGACTCACCTTTGAAGATACGATGCTTTTGTTAAAGATACAGTTTAGAGAAGAAATTAGATTAATTTATATAGGCGGTGAAGAAAACTGTTTCAAAATAAAATTAATGTTGGTTGCGGTAAAAAAAAAAGAACGTGGGTCATTTAAGTATTATTACAAAGGATAATAAGCTTTTAACGTTTTTATAAATTACTCACTTTTTCTTTTTTTTTTTAAATTTTTTCCACATGTCACTCAGGGGTTGGTCGTAGGGGTTGGTCGTCTGACTTCCGCTTTAGTATATAGAGGATTATTCGAGTTACCTTTGAAACTTGAGCTAAACCATAACTAAATCGGATCCAAGTTTTCGGGCATTACCAGGTTCCCGATATTTTCACAAGCTCATAAGAACTGAATCAAAACTAAACCAAAATCCGAACTGTCCTTATATCTTTAAGAACTAAAATCAGAAATTTATTTATTTCATAGTTTGCCAGCTTTAGGTTAGGTTTAAGTAATAAAAGCCCAAACCAGATTGGATGCAAAATATATACTGGGCCGATAAACAAAAACATAAACTTAAAGAAAAAAAGAGAAGAAATCTTTCGCCTGGGGAAGACGGAAGGGATAAGGATGATAACGGTAAGCCAAGTCTCCTCTCAATCTTCTTCTTCTTCAAACCTCGCGTCCCTGTCTCGTCTCAACCACAAACCATTCTCGAGACTCCGAAGCTATTCTCTGTACAGACCAAGCTTCTCCGTTCCGACCAAAACCAGGAACACATGTAAGGCCAAATCATGGAAGAATCTCGGTCTTGTTATCAACTCTAGAAGGTACTTTCAATCTTTTATATCAGATGGTTTCCACTTGAAATCGATTATACAGGTCGTGCCTTAGATAATTCTATTGGATAAGTATGGTTTTATCTGGGATAATGCTTTTGCTTAATCATGTACATCTTGTGGACGTTGATGACACTTAAGCTGAATAAAAAACTTTCTGTTCTTCATCTTCTTGATCCTTGAGCTATCAATCTCGACTTCCATGAATCCTTTCAGTTATCTGCTTTGCTGATGAAACTAAAGAAAATGAATTTTAGGACCAGTTTGATGTTTCTTAAGCTGTCTGCTTCGATAGGACTCGATTATATGTTGATGTTCTCTCACTTTACTGGACATTGTTTTCTGATTAGAGTATTTCTGTTCAGCTCTGAGGTTTCTACTTTTGATCCATTGGGCATTAATCCAAAAGAAGCTTCTGGTCTGAGTAGCATTTGGGAAAGCTTTCTGAGTGTTTTGTCTCCATCACTTGAAAGCTCCTCTGGTAGCAAAAGAGATAAGCCATCTTCTTCTGGTCGAGGCGTGGCAGGTCCGTTTCGTTTACATACATTCACTTATCTGTAATGATGCTTACTCTTTTGAATGTTTTTCAGCTGCTATTGAGGACAGTTCCATTGACTTTGGAGATTTCTTCAAAGGCCCACTGCCTGGAAAGTTCCTAAAACTTCTTGGCTTCTTAGCTCTATCTCGCCTTGGAATCTACATCCCACTCGGTGGAGTCAACCGAGAAGCCTTTGTTGGCAACTTGGATCAGAACAGCTTACTGACCACATTGGATACATTCTCCGGTGGTGGCATTGGTAGACTCGGTATATGCTCTCTGGGTATCGTCCCTTTCATCAACGCCCAGATTGTGTTTCAGCTTCTTGCTCAAGTCTATCCAAAGCTGCAAGATCTTCAGAAGAAAGAAGGCGAAGCGGGGAGAAAGAAGATCCTTCAGTACACTCGTTATGCTTCGGTCGGGTTTGCGATAGTACAGGCGATAGGACAAGCGGTTTACCTTCGTCCTTACGTGAATGACTTCAGCACTGAATGGGTTGTTTCTTCTGTCACGTTGTTAACACTTGGCTCTGTACTCACTACTTATATTGGAGAGAGGATCTCTGATCTGAAGCTTGGGAACGGGACTTCGCTTTTGATATTCACGAGTATTATCTCTTACTTGCCTGCTTCATTTGGTAGAACAGCAGCGGAAGCGTTACAAGAAGGAAACTATACTGGTCTTGCCACTATTGTTGTTTCATTCCTCCTCTTGGTACTTGGAATCGTCTATGTTCAGGTAAACTAACTACTCCCTCGGTTTCTTACTAAATGCCATTCTACTAGGGATGTTAAAATGGGTAAAATAACCCAG
>JABAYD010072965.1:0-11984 GCA_014822095.1 Diplotaxis tenuifolia | reverse complement strand
ACCAGGGAATATTCCCAATGGAAAGAAACCGGCACATATCCACCCAATCAAAGAGGAAATCACCGGAAAACCGCTCAAAAAAGCACAAAAACCGTCACCACGACGAATCCCTACGAACGCGAGAGAAACCACTATCAGGGAGAGAGAGAACATAATTATGGTATTACTTCCTTTTTTTATTATTTTTTTTTGTTTCTAATTGATTCTTTTATTCTTGTTATAAATTGTGTTTAATTATAACTAGCATAGGGTTAGTTTTGGGATATAGAAAAAAATTATACTATAAGGACAAGATTAGCGTTGATTTATACTAAGGGGATATGAAGCATGTGTTAATATGTTCTATATTAGCATAATTCTCATTAGATAATTACATGATTAGTTTTCTTTAAGATTTAATTAAAAAAATAAAAATTCAAATACTAACAACCAATTAAATTAAAAGAATTTATTCTAAACCTCACCTATGAGTGACACTTAAGCAAAAAAATCACTAAAGTGATTTCTCAGTTAATATATAGTAGGATTACGTCATGAGATAGGTCTAAACCGAGAAAGAGTGATTTATGTAGACATATCTAAACTTTCCATGTTCCTAACACATAAAATCAGTCAACTTTCTATGTTCATAATATATAAAATCGCAGTCAACGATTTTGTGTCAATAATACACTGGTAGAAGATATATTTCTGAAATTGGGTCGTTTAAGATTTTGTGTCAAAAATACACTGGTAGAGGATATATTTCTGAAATTGGGTCATTTTAGAATTCTATAAATATCTTTTTACCAGTCACCCAATCGTTCAGATTTACAAGCTAAAATCACTCTTTGTATTAGAAGTCAACAAACAGATATGGCTAAGACAACTTCTACACTTGTTATCTCCATCATCTTCCTTGTTATGTTTGCCTTAGGTATCCATTTAACTCCATTTTTATTAGTAAATATTGCTCAAATACTCTTTTAAGAACATATATATATTTTTGTTATATTTTCATATACTTTCACCTTCAAGGGTTGCTCTTATCAAAATCTTGCACATACCATTTAATTTATTTTTAATTTTGGATTTATTTTTGGTATGCATCTCTAGTGTTGTAGTTGAATGTATTAATTTATTTTAAATCACAGCAATTTTGCTATATAAACATGAAAATCATTTTGTTGGATATAGTTGAGCAGAACATGGGGTGCACAGCAAGTATGGGACCATGTGAAATAGGTAAAAGTTGTACTTCCAAATGCAAGGTTACGTTTGGAAAATTGGCTGATGGCTTCTGTGACCGCAACACTGGTGGACTTGGAGAGTGTGTTTGTGTTTATCCTTGTCAGTCTGATTAGACCTATTTGTGATTTGTACTCAAAAATATTTCACTTCTTCAAAACGTATAAACTGAAATATAAAATTTTAAATTTCAAGGTTATTTGTCAAAATACTTCTGATAAACTTTGGGTGTCATGAAATAATATCAACCTTCCTCTTTCACATATTACAATTTTAATTTTCACTTTTTTTCTAAATCATCTCACATTCATAAATTTTACCAAAAAAAAATCTCACATTCATAAACTTCAAGTTCACATATTTGTGATGGAAACAGGTAAATGTTAACATGTTGGACCTTACCCATGTGTAAATATGGTATATCTCTACTCCTGCTCCTTACGTATTCTCCAATATTCTATAAGTGTCATCCCTAAAGATACCTTTATTGTTATACAGTCTGCTGCTCAGAATGGCGCCTCTAATTTTCAGTCTGTATATCTTTGTATCACCAACCCAAATTAATATCCATATGTTTTAATCATTAAGTGATATCATTCCCATCAAAACTTGCTATCATTGGCTAAAAACAAACAAAACATTTATGGAAGTGGTTAGCTAGTCTTTAGCAAAACAAAAAGGTGGTCAGCTAGTGTTTTATTGTCTTGATGACATGCTCAGTGACATTTCATTTACAAAAACTGAATCAAAAATTTTGAAAAAAAAAGAAACAAAAAGTACCCCAAAAACTAAGCAGACATAAACCATTTTCTTGTCCTAATCATTTTCATATATTCCATGAGAATTGTTTCGGTCCGAGGTGATGGCAATCTTTTTGAGCGACACACAATCTATTATTTCTATCCTATATATACGTAATACCACAATGAACAAAGTAAGAAGAAAAAACTCTTTCAACTTACAAGTTCGTGATGAGTTCTTTAATGTTTTTTCTCTGATTTTAAGATTCCCCTCAAATATCCTGCAATACGAGTGAATGTTTTCAGTACATGGAAGGATGATTCTGCAAGAATCCGTGGAGAAATAGAGAGCTCTTTGGCGATGAAAAAGTAAGATCAATATTAACGTTGAAATTTAAAATTTGATCATCGGCGTTTTTCTTACTGTTTAATATATGTTTTCACATAGGGATCCACCATTCAAGAAACGGTTGTAGATGACATCATGAGATCAAATCGAACCGATATGGGTAAAGGTGAATGGTATGAGATTTTTAATTTCAAACTCATTCACAATTTCAGAAAATTTAGGACAACCAAAAATCGATTCCATGTTATCACTGGAGAAAATACAGTTATTAAAAAGGTACCAGCAAAGACACAATGCAACTACTATGGTTTTAAAGAATTTAAAACCATGCTGAGAGGCCTTGCACATCTTATGTACTCTGTAGGTATGCTATATTAAAGTCTACAGTTAAATATTCCAGCAAATGCATATTGATGCCTTGCAACATTTTGAACATTACAGTTTTCAGATGACTCTTTTTCATCTATAAAATTATATTAAACATGAGAGGAAATACACAAGCCGGCAAGGACAACGGCCTTCAGGATCCAAGAGCCACCAAGGAATATAATCTTTCTAGAGCCATAAACCGTTAAGGAACACACTCATTCTGGGACCAAACAAGCAAATCAATCTAAACACCCGACATAAACTAAAGTGTAATAACAAAGAGATATGAAAGAACACTCAAACTCAATCCAACCAACAAAACCTTTATAATTACAAAATTTATTGGGGGATAGTAATGATTGATGGGAAATGAAGAAAGAAACATTAATCTAAAATCTTTTACTTACAATGAGAAAGATGTTTTACCATCTCATATCATGGGTCGAATAATATAGACATCTCTTTAGAAAATCCATTAAAGAGCCCAGGTATTTCTATCTTGTATATACGTAATACCACAATGAGCAAAGGAAGAAGAAAAGACTCTTTCAACTTACAGGTTCGTGATGAGTTCTTTGATGTTTCTCTCTGATTTTTAAGATTCCCTTCAAATATCCTTCAGTACGAGTGAAGATTATCCGTACATGGAAGAATGATTCTGCAAGAATCAATGGAGAAACAGAGAGCTCTTTGGTGAAGAAAAAGTAAAATCAATATTAATGTTGAAATTTAAATTTTGATCGTCGGTGTTTTTCTTATTGCTTAATATATGTTTTCACACAAAGATCCACCATTCAAGGAACGGTTGTAGATGACATCATGAGATCAGTAAATTTCAAACTCATCATGAGACCATTATGGGTGAAGGGTATGAGATTTTTAATTTCAAACTCAATCACAATTTTAGACAGCCAAAGATCGATTCCATGTTATCACTGGAGAAAATACGGTTACTAAAAAGGTTATAGCAAGGACACAATGCAACAAAAATCATATTGAGAGACCTTACACATCCTATGTACTCTGCATGTATGTAATATTAAAGTCTACAGTTAAATCCTCTTTTGCAAATTTTATTTTTATGAAAAATTCATATGAATATGAATGTTTCTCATTGGATTATCCTAAATCACATGCTCTTAACTATATCCAATAGGCGTGTAGGGAATTATGGTTTTTGTGGGTGAACTAGAATATTTGGACAGCATGTAGTTTCAATGAAACCAAAAATGGTTTTTAGCCTTGTCAATCTGAGGTAAGTAAAACGGTTTATTTAATCTAGTATTATCGTTTACTTATGTGTACTATATTTTGAATTTTTTCCTCATAACATCGCAGGTATAAAATATCTAAAGTGTGTTGTGTATGGAAGTAATGCTCTTGAGATAGATGATTATTGGAATTCTACAAGAGTACATATTGTATCGTGTGTTATGAGTTTATGGCAAATTGAAAGGAGCCAAAGTAGAAAATATTGTATTTGAAAAATTAGATGTCTACTTATGTTTAATGATCTTATGTTAAAATGTTTTTTTTCATTAGGTCAATTGACATCCATTAAGAACATTTAAGGATGTTTGAAGATTGAATTCAAACCCACCTTTCTAGAGATTGAAGCTTTTAGTCAGCTGTAAGAACATATCTATTTAAAGACAACACGAGATTAGTTCATATCATTATAAAGTGTCCATTGTGTGTTGAATAAATTTGATCACTCTTTGACAGGATTTCAGCAAATGCTTATTGATGCCTTGCAACATTTTGAACATTACAGTTTTTCAGATGATTCTTTTTTTTTCGTCCAGAAAATTATATTAAACATGATAGGAAGGAAATACACCAGCCGGCAAAGACAACAACAGCCTTCAGGCAAAGACAACGGCCTTCAGGAGCCAAGAGACGGCAAGGAATACAATCTTTCCAGAGCCATAAACTGGTAAGGGACACCCGACATAAACTAAAGTGTAATAACAAAGAGATATGAAAGAGAATACTCAAACTCAATCCAACCAACAAAACCTTTATAATTACAAAATTTATTGGGGGAGAGTAGTGACGATTGATGGGAAATGAAAAAAGAAGCATTCATCTAAAATCTTTTACTTACAATGCGAAAGATCTTTTACCATCTCAGCCATATATCAGTCTATGTCGGATCGAATCATATCGACATCTCCTTCAATTAATTCATCAGTAATGCGGTTGGGACAAGATCTAAAATCATCTTCTGAACTTAAATGTCTCATCTAGACAAATGCAGAAAAGCACATGACACCAAATTATCAGTAGAACTGTGCGAGTAAAGAGAGCTACTGACCTGTGGCAACCAAACTCGTTTCTAAATTCATATCCACCACTGATCGCTTTGTGTTGGACTTGGCGCTTCCAACAAATCTGAATTGCTGATGCTGGAAAACGGAAAGGATACTATTTCACATCCAGAGACTTTAAAAGGGGAATGATCCACTGGAGAGTTGGGAGGACTATGATAGTATGAGTAGCCTCTGGTTAAACAATCTGATGAGCTACTTGCGTGATGAAATGTCTGGGGATTCTGGTTTGCAGCAACTACATCTTCGTCATCAATCATCTGCCTCTCGAATTCATGCTCAAAATGGCTGGTTTGGTTTGTTGTTGGTAAGAGGAAACTGCCTGAAGAATAATCAGGGAGCAGAGGTAAAGGGTACAGCTCCTTTGTAACATCATCATGGGATGAAGAATAGTCAGATCTCCATGGATCAGTCAAAGATGATGATGATGATGATGATGCACTTGGATACGTGATGAGTTTTGTGTGGTAGCTTAGTGGCAAATCATCAGTCTTTCTGGTGCTTGCGTTTTCAGTGTTCCACTCGAGAAGTAATGCAGATGAAGGCTCCTTGTGATCATGTGATAAGGCCTCTGAGCTGTATCCAATTTCTTCTCCATGATAACCCATTGAAAGAGACTTATGGTTTCTGAAGTGGAAGCTGGAGTCGAAAGTTTCTTCAACAGGAAACGACAGGGATGCTTTCTGTGTCAACAGTGGAGGTTTATAAGCCCATTCTTTAGGATAAGAAACGGAAAATCTAAAGTCTTCAGGATCTCTTGGGATGAAACTGCTGCGAATATGATTCCTTGCAAACTGCAGACTCGGTACGATGCTATTTTCCAGCCACCGCCGACATCTTGTCGATCTGTTCTTCTCTGTTTGCAGACTATGGTCAACTTCTGTATAGCTCTCATGGGACCTCTTGAGAAACTTTGATCCAGGAGAATCAAGAAAGGTTCTTCTGTTGACTCTATCTGTCTTCTCCTTGGAAAACCTAGATAGCTGAGAGGCAACCAGAAAGTGCATAGAATTCATCAGGATAATCAATTAACATGTTACATTTAGTCCAGGGTTCTATCAGGTATCAAGCTTACATGTTTCTCCTCGGTTCCAGGGAAGAGCCGAGTTAGGAGAACAGAAACTAAATCGCCCCTGAAATATGATTTTCTTCTGAGTACACCTACAGATACAATCCTTAAGATAGAAGTAAAAAGTACCCGTTTGAGGAAAGCTGGGGGACGATTTGAGGAAACCAAGTATCTTTGACCCACTGATTCAGTCTCTTCCTCTTAACAGAGAAAAAGTCTTGCTTGTCATCACTGCTTCCTGATAATCCATCCAGACTACAAAATCATGTTTCGTGACTATTGATTTGATCAGTCTAAACATTAAGAAGGATATCAGAACTCTACCTCCACATCTCAGGTTGTTGTTATCCCCTAAAGCTGTGTCCTTATCTCTATTGAAGCCTGAATAACATTTCCCAGGATCTTTCTCTAAGAAGAAGAGGGAAAAAAAAAAAAGAATAGATTCAAGACAAGTATAAGCATGTATTGTAAACAAAACTGATCCTAATAAAACAAAAAAAAAAAGGGACAAACCTTTATCCTTTCGAGTTAAGTTGAGAGGTGACATAGACAAGGAACGTGAACCACGTCTTGGATTAGAAACGGGAGTGGAGAAGGTACACGTAGTATTGCCTATATCTTTATTCGTTCCTGCATATATTGAAAATCAATCGAGGGGAAAGCCAACACACTATGAATCTGTAATCATATCATAAAGAAGAAATAATAAATCCAAACCATTGTGGATTTCGCCTCCTGGTTGGCTTCTGGACTCAAAAGCTTTCGGATTTTGTTTCACTTCGTCTGAACATTTAGATTCAGAGGAGAGGCAAAATCTGGACTTCAACTTGTTAAAGAAGGCAAACTCTGAGGTCTTGGCATCAATCGCTGCAGATGAGAATCAGATTCATCATTCAAACCCTGAGAATTACAGAGGCGAGAGAGAGAGAGACGAACTCACTCACATGGTCCCGTTGGTGAATGGTTCCGATGAGGATCAATATCCACGAAGGTCACACTTCTCTTGCGTTTCAAATCTAAACCAAAAAAAACAAATAAACTTAATACAAAAGCTTGTAAAACGAAAATTGAGGGGATTGAGATACCTCGAGAGATGGAAGGATCAGGATTCGTCGTGAATCCATCGGTCTTCTTCTTTAGGGTTGCCGCTGCTTTCGGTCGGTGATTCCCTCTTCTCATCACGATACTATTCTGTGGGATGATGATTCATTCGCCAAGGACGAAGGAGAGATTTTACGGAGCTTCCATTGGCGATTCGACGGCGGAGAGAGATTCCATGGCGGTAGAGCTTTAACGCTCTTCGGGCCTCGGCCCATTAATTTTATAAACTTTTAACGGTCTTCTTCGGCGCGCGAGTGGTAAACCCTTTCTTTAGCTCTCATTTGACACAATGGCACAAAAAAAAAGGATCTACGACACATTTCAAATCGGCGTACCTAATTATGTAGTCAACAAAATTCGAGTTGTGATTACTATTAGAGAAAACTGGAAGTAATGTTTAAGGTGAATTACATTAAGAGGTTGTTCTATACAGGACACTTTAAGAGTTGTGGCCTTGTGGGGTTAATTTTTAGGACTTTTCTGTAAAAGGAAAAAAATCTACTTTAGAAATATGTGTGAGTAGAGGAATTTGAAGTTTTGAACTATTGTTTTAAATGTTGCTAAAAAAAAGAACTATTGTTTAAGTACCTGCAACAAGTTTTTGGCTTTATTTTTAGAGTCGTACAGTCATGATCCTACGCTACTGAAGTTACAATTTTGTCTCTTGCGTATAATGTTAATGAGAAAGATTAAAGCGCTCGACATATGTACCGCCGTCGTTAACGGAATCGATTCCATTAGGCATTACCAGCGCTTAGCTGAGATCGTCGTGGCTGCACCGGAGCACCGTCCGTTAGGAGACGGTAACATAAGGAGAGCGAAACGCGCGCTCGCGAATCTCCTCATCGCGTTGAGTCTCAAGGACAAAGAGAACGTAACAGGTGCAAGAAACAAGACGATAGAGAGGGCCTGGTCCTTCGGTCGCCGTAGCGGTGGATCGTCATCGGCGAGTAAAGGAGGACCGACGATCGGTCAGCTTAAATCGTCGTCGTGGGCCGTCGGGAGAAACTGGTCGGCGGCGAAGCAGATCCACGCGATGACGACGAATCTGACACCGCCACGTGGCAACGAGGCGGCGGGGTTGCCCCTGCCGATGTTTATAATGAGCACGGTGATGGTGTTCGTGATGTGGGTTTTAACATCGGCGGTTCTGTGCCATGAGAGAGCTGGATTAGCGAATCACTTGCCGGTGCCGAAGCATTTGAACTGGGTTCAGAGTTTTGTCGGAATCCACGAGAAGATCGGAGATGAGTGGAAAAGAAGGAGAATAAAGGATCTGCGGGGCTAATGGAGAAGATGACGAAGATAGAGAAGCTTGGCCATTCGCTGATTGAGTTCGCCGATGGATTTCATTACCCAGCGGAGAAAGAAGCTGATGAATCCGCGGCGGCGCAAGTGGCGGAGAATGGAGGAGGAGCTTGTGTCGTTGTAGGAGCATTTGTGGGTGCGTTGAAAAAGTACACAGTGGCCGAACAATAGTACAACCTCATGGCTGAATAATCTTTCTCTTATGTATTACGGGTGCAATTACTCTTATTTTTATCTTCATGTTCTTCTTGTCTTAAATTAGCAGCACCACATCAACATCTCTCTGACACTAAAATTATGTATGACGATGATACACGTAAACAACATTAACACAAAAAAAGAAGAAACACCAGTCCTTGATAAGACATTAAATCCTTAAGATAGTAACCGATTATTCAAACACCTGAAAATAAGGTGTTGTGTCTGTAAAATCCAATTCATCAAAAGTACACAGAGCCAAAACATTTGCTTTCCTATCCTCCACCTCTCACACAAATGTTTCAGCTCAATATGATATGATCCTTAATCGTTAGGCTCACGAATCTGGATCGATGTTTTGGACAAGCTTGCTTCCAGTTCATCAAGCTCATCCATGTCCAAATCATCATCATCATCATCATCTTCGTCGTCTTCATCCACTTCTTTCGAAGTCTGTTCAGCATCACCACTGCTCTTGCTTGTCCCTGCCTCCGCTTCTTTGTCCTTTGCCTGAGAAGCAAAAAAAACTCAAAATTCCATTATCATGACTTGGTTTGAATTATATGATGTGAGAGAGAAAGAGACTTCACCTTCTGTTCAATCTCTTCCTCTTCTTTTTCCCTCTGGTACTCTTCAAAAGCCTCAGCATCATCCACAAACAAGCTTGCATTGGAAAGAAACAGCTCCCGACCACTGATATCACACACAATGAATCAGCTTACGAGGAACAAAAAAACAGAGTCACACTAGGCAACAAAATGATGTAATACCTCATACGGTCGTTCTTAGCTCTCTCGGCTTGAGAAGCAGCCAAACCTGCATCTCTCTCAGCTATTTTCTTCCTCTTCCATTCCATAAATAACGCAGGTGTCATTTGTGTTGCCGTTTTCAGTTTTGCACGCTGTGACATTAGAACAAGAACAAATCAAACCTTAGGGACCTAGCAGCTATGAGAGCAGATTGAGAAAAACTGGAAGAAGAATAAGTATGAAACCTCATTTTCGATTTCTTCTTCAACTGGCATCTTTTGTGACTCCTCTTCCAAGAGAGCCTTCATTTGAGACTTAAGGATATAGCCAGGGGGAAGAGCGTGTCTGTAATGACACTCTTTCCCACCATTGGGGCAGGCCCAGAACCACCCATACTGTTTCTTTTCCACCGCGTCCAGAAAGTACTTGCAAACCTATTTATTTATACATCGGTAAACAAAAAAAAACATTTAGCAAACTAATGGAAGATCTCCTGGATAAGCTCGATGAACTCTGTACAACATCGTTAACAATATATTTATGAGCACAGAGGATCATTAATATCTTAGTCGTTTATAGAATAAGCAAAGGATATTGTTAAAAGACAATCACATCCATGAGGAACAAACTGTTAAGCACTAGCATCACGGGCGAGTTCTTTCTTGGTTTGGTTTATGTATGGTCAAAGCAGAAATCAACAAGGAATACACGAGGCAAAAGGACATGTAAGAACCAAATGGAATCTAAGATGAGCCATCCTATTAGCTAAAGCCATCATATCATAAGATTCCATATAAGCTAAAGCTTAATCACAGTAAAACAAGTAAATACAAATGTGCATCACGTCACTTAATACATGAGCATCTATCTCATGCTAAAGGCTGTATATTATTCATACACAAACCAGTTCAGAATTTTGCTTACTGCATTAAGCAAGAGAAAATCTGCTGATAGGCAATTAGGCAGTTTCCCTTGAACATCATGTCCTAAAAAGCACCCAATAACAAGTTTTAGATAACGGAGAGAAAGCAAAAAGCACTTACAATATCAGTTGGCTTGTTCTGGTTATATTCATTTTTCTTTGATTCCACAACCTTTTCAAGGGTCTCCTGATCCCACTCCTCCATGTCTCCATCTTCAAACAATATAAAACAAAATTAAAAAAAAAAAAGCAACATAAGACCATCGTTCAAGGGATAAGAAGTGATGAAATATAAGGTAACACTTGTGGTTTTACCTTCATCACGCTTATCGCTGTAAATATCGATCTTCTCACCCTTCCTTTGAATGTTCAAATCATGAGAGAATTTGCACTTAAATCCCTTTTGACACTGCCCGGCCTTGAAAAACTCACACAGGATGGACTTTGGATCCACACCTGCCAAAAAAAACACACCAAAACCATATTCTATAAATACATTGAAACAAAAGAAGGAGAAACATCAAAACAAGACAGGAAGATCAGTTCTCAACAGAACATTTTTTTTTATTAATGAAAAAAAAAAGAAACATTACCAACAGGAACTTTAGGCTGACTAATGGCAACCTTAAACAGCTCATTCAACTCCTGTTCTCTAGCTTTCTCTTCCTCTTTCTTTTTCTGTCCTCAAAACAAAACAAACAAAAAAAAATTCTTTTGTTACGTATCTAATCTAATCGAAGAAAGAATTAACTACAAACTATCACTACCGAGAACATTAACTCCTAATCATTCAAGAAACTCAAAACCCCATTTCTTCAGAACATCAAATAGATTCAACTTTCAAGGAACGATGCGTTACCTTAGCAGCGACTTTAGAGGCGTCGGGTTTGGGCTGTACAGATTGCTTGAGACTCTGGACATACTTCTGAACATTCTTGCTCTTGTTCTTGTTTTTCAGACCGAATGTTTTGTCTTCCACTTGCTTCTGCTTTTTCGCCAAATCAGCCTTTGGTTGTTGCTTCGGAGGCATCTTCTTCAAACACGCACAGACTAACCTTAGTGTATCTAATCGAAGGACCTCTCGATAACGTTCTAAAGCTAATGTATCAATCAAGATTAGGGTTTTTAAGGTTCTGATTAAAATAAATATTAAGACAGAAAAAGAGAGAGAGCAGAATCTGAATCGAACCAAAACGGCGGAGATTCAGCCCCGATAAGCAGAGACCCTAGAATCACTAATTACCGATCGAGAAAGCAGACAGAGATGAGACAAAGGAGCAACATCTGCCGGATATGTCTACTCATATGGGCCTTGTAAAGGCCCGCTCATGTGTTAGTGAGCCTGACTATGTTATTCTCGCTTCTCAAGGCCCATCAGTTTTATAACGGTCGTTCCTCGTCAACTACAGTGCGACTTGAACAACATTCTTTTTATTTCAATGAATGAATTCAACAGAGAAAACTACAATAAACACAGCTCAATATTTCTTTTATTAAATACTAGATTTGGACCCGCGCGGTTGCGCGGTGTTATTTCTAATTATATGCATAAATTTATTTTAGATAATTAGTGTAATAGAAAAGACAAAAAGGGATAATTAGTGGTATACATTTTTAATTTT
>JABAYD010072944.1:0-12070 GCA_014822095.1 Diplotaxis tenuifolia | reverse complement strand
ATTTTGAAATTTCTTAAGGTACGTGTGGAGCTTGGAAGGAGGTGAATGGGTACCAACTCTTGTTATTCTTAGACTAAATCGTGCTGCACTTTGTGTCCAATGGAGTCCAAAAGGTAAACGTATCAGATCCAAACCTCACGAGTTATCTAGATTCATTTTCTAGTTAACATGTAATTGTACTTCTCTTTGTATTTCTACTTCTTCTAATCCACTTTTTTTTTTTTTTGTTCAATACTCTTAGAGAACAAGTTTGCTGTTGGAAGTGGTGCTAAAACTGTGTGTATATGCTATTATGAACAAGAGAATAACTGGTAACTACTTCTTCTCTTATATTCTCATTATTAATCATGGTATTTCTGACATGTTGTCTCGCTTTTGAGCTATTAAATGGTATTGTTATCTTGTGTAACTTGTTTTATCTACTTTCTTTTTGGTGGATACTGTGTTATGTACTGGCATGATAACTTATCTTATCTGGACGTACGTAAGTGTGTATTGTATTAGATGTTTTGGAAATATTTGGAATGCGTGCAATTCTCACAAAGTATCTTATGAATTTCATGTCACATTTTGGTCTTTTGGTAGGCTAACATTGCTTGGTTTTACTGTTCTCAGGTGGGTCAGTAAACTTATCCGGAAACGGCATGAATCTTCAGTCACAAGTGTTGCTTGGCATCCTAACAATGTAACACAACCTCGTCTACTTCAGTAGCTATAATACTAATCAGTCGTTCTTTAGATGCGTTATCTACCGAAAATAGTCTAGAAGTTGTCCACTGGCTTAGATTACATCCCTAAATTAGAATAATTTTCTGATGTTGTGTTCTCTGATTGTCTGTTTCGCATTAGGTTCTTCTGGCAACGACATCTACAGATGGAAAATGTCGGGTCTTCTCAACATTCATCAAAGGAGTTGACACAAAGTAAGCGCTTTACTTGAAACATCTACTTTAAAACCGTTTTTGCAGACGTGTTCCAGATTCTTATTTGTCTTCACTGACTGGGGCGATACAGGGATCCAAAAGCAGGCTCACCCGCAGAATCTAAATTTGGGGAGGTTTGTTTTCTTTGTCAGGCTTCCTTGTTTTAGTAATTTACTAATGATTATGCCATGTATATGTTCTCCCCACCCTCTCATCTAACATCAGGGAGCTTTTTTCTGCTGTGTCTCTGTTGAAACAGCAAATTCTCCAGCTTGATCTTTCATATTCTTGGGCTTTTGGTGTGAAATGGTCACCAAGTGGAAATACCTTAGCTTATGTAGGTCAGAACATTCTCAACACTTGAGATATTTGTCCATTGCGATCTACTGATAATAGATAATGAACTTCAACCTTGTTTTATTTCTGATGTATCTGTAATCTTTGTATAGGTCATAGCTCCATGATTTACTTTGTTGATGACGTTGGCCCTTCTCCTTTAGCCCAAAGCGTTGCATTTAGAGATTTGCCTCTTCGTGATGTGGGTCAGCATCCACCCTTGTTTTACATTTTGAGAACCTGGCTTTCTCCGCCTGTTATGTCCTGAACTGATATAGTATTCTGTTTCAGGTCCTCTTTATTTCTGAGAAAATGGTGATAGGCGTTGGTTATGACAGCAACCCGATGGTTTTTGCTGCAGATGATACTGGAATATGGTGTGTAACTTTCAGAAATATCTTTCATTATTCGTGTTATGCTTAGATCACAGGCCAGATAATTACTTCTAAATTGATCCACACACACATTGTTATACGGTTTACTTTTCTGGTCTGTAGGAGCTTTATTAGATACATTGGAGAGAAGAAAGAGGCAGCCTCAGGTGCCAGTTATAGTTCGCAGGTACATACCACATCGTGTTTCTTATATAAGTTTGGTATTATCCCTATAGTATATAATATAAGTGAAACTTAAGCTTATTCCTGAAGTTTTCCTCAATCCTCTGGCATTATCTACTCTGTTTTGTCTAATCAGTCTGTTCATTATGGTAATATTTTCAGTTTTCGGAAGCATTTACGAAATTCTACGGTCAGTCAAAGGCTACAACAGCCAACGAAGCTTCTGAGTCCTCTAAATCACGTGGAGGCGTTCATGACAACTGCATAAAGTAAGAATATACTGTCTTTTGTCTTCAGCTAACTTTGTTTTAACAAAATCACCTGCAAGGCAGTGTTGCTTTGACTCCATTGTCTGACAGAGCCTGACCTGTAAATTTACCTGGACTTGCAGTTCCATTGTATCTCTTAGCATAGCTGGGAGTCCTAAAGTAATGCGATTCAGCACTTCAGGTCAGTCACTAATTAAAACTCACATATTCCTCATGGAATTAGCCGATTCATCTACTTCTGTATTGGTTTGTTGTTTATAGGATTGGATGGCAAGATAGCCATATGGAATCTAGAGAACATGCAAGAAGAACTTGGCCATCAGATTTAATAAACACAGAAACAAAACAAATCTGGATCATAAGGTTGGTTTTACTTGATTTGTATATCAGATTTTTGTTTTTAATTTTTTCCAAGTCTTTTGTAACCCTTTCCAATTTCGTTATTGTTTCAACTTTGTAAACTACAATAATAAGATTTGAGCTGTCCTTTGCCTGTGGATCTTTGTAATATCTTCAATGCTTCATGATTAATCCGTTTTTTCAGTTATATCAACAAAAGTGAATCTTCTTTTCTCGTATGATAATCAAGAACAAAAATCAGCTGATGGATAATAAACAACTTAAGTTTTTTTTTCTTGTGGCTAAATAACAACTGAAGTTTAAGTTGTATACAGACAAAAATCAGATTATATTCTCACTTATTGCGAATTTAAACACTGTCCTGTCCTAAAGCAGACACAAGGCTTGAACGATGGATTATAACTCTCCAAGATCATCCTTTTTTGGTCCCATAAGCGATGAAGTTGACGCTTATGTCGTCTGACAACAACCATCTTCCTGTTATGGGGTTGTATACAAATCCAGCCATCTCCTTCACCTGCAAACCAATAGTTTCATGTTTTAACATTTCTACACCTTCAAGTTATAAGGAAACAATCCACTAAGAGAACGAGATGAATAATCCTTCTTGTCCACATCTAGAGACGTATAGTACTTTTGTTTTGTTTCAGTCAGATTAACATTAGCAGTATTGATGGGAGAGGGAACTGGCTTACATCGATGGAAGCGCGTTGTAATATCATAGTAAGTTCTTCAGGAGTTAGAAAGCTTGACCACTGGTGTGTTCCTTTGGGAAGCTGCAGGTGATTTGATTATACAAAAGAACAAATGTAACACCATGTCAGGAAAATGGTGGTTAACAAGAGACTGATGAGGTGGTGAAACTGAAGATTACCCATTGTAGAATGTACTCTGCTGCAACAATGGCTGATGCATATGCTCGCATGGAGCGGTTGATTGTAGAAAGTATTGTCGCTCCGTTGGGAATGGTCAATGCTGACAACGACTTGCAAAATTCTGCAGGGTTGGCAACATGCTCGATGACCTTCGTTTTAGAAACCAGAAAAAAAATCCCATGAGAATGAAACTAGAATAAAAAAAGTATCAGAGAAGTTTGACAAACCTCTAAGGCAAGAACAGCATCAAACGTCCTTCCCTCATCCACTAGCTTCTCTGCGCAAGAGAGACTATTACTTTAGCACAGTATACACAGGAGGGGCCAAAACAAAACCTGTATATATAGAAGATTCCATGAACTTTAAATTGTTCATCATCTACGATGTTAGGATCGGATACCTGCGGTAGTACAATGGTATTCAATCTTTGAAGTCATTGGATCCATATCCTGCAGAGAAATTTATTGACATACAACAAAGAATAAAAGTCAACATAGTGTAGTTTCAAATGCATAGACATTCATGAGAATTACATCATCACACGATAGCGCATAAGTTATCTGCATAATCAATGATACAAGCAAGTAAGAGAGACCTTACAGCGTGAAGACGAGCTATTTTAACATTCTTATCAACGGCATCAATCCCTGTGACAGTTGCTCCCATCCGTGCTAGAGGCTTCAAACAGAACAACAAGCCACACTGGTCACTAAAACTTCTTTATAACTAACAACAATGTCATCCCAAAGTTGTAACCACAAACGCTTAACTTAGAATGGTCTAACTAAAGGAAGAAGATTCCAACTAAGTGGTATGCCTGGAAGTCATGAAAAAGAATACCTCTGAAAGTAGTCCACCACCGCAACCTACATCAATAAGTCTCAGTCCTTCAAAAGGCCTAGCAGAACTCGGATCCTTACTGAGAAGAAACAAAGTCAAAAGCCAACACCCAAACTAAAGCAGGAGGACAAAAAAAAAGGAAAAACAAAGCTATATACCTGAAATGTCTGCATAAGGTCGAGCGAATAAAAGCCAACCGCGTCGGATTCATAAGATGCAATGGCTTAAAGGGCCCTTCAGAGTGCCACCTTTCATATTAAGAGAACAGAGCAAAGCTAAATCAATCATGCAAAGCCTTCAGAATTTCAAGAGTCTATTGTATTTCAAAGAACCCATGAACAGAGACCAGCAAGTAAAATAATCAGTCTATACCTCGAATTCACATAGTGTAACCAACCGCTTAAACACTGAAGTTGAATTGCATAAAGGAGTCATTTTTACATCATGAAATAAGCAATGTCGACACAGCCCAATTGTCCGATAACCACTTCAAACACAACCCAGTTGTCTGAAAACCACGTTTACTTAAGAATCTAACTTGATTCAATAAATAAAAAAAAGTGAACTTTTTTTTTTTCGTAGATGTTCTAAGCAAATCCTTGTCCTTCGAATCAAAAGACTATATTCAGACAGAACTAAACTAGTATTCGAGTTGTAAACAAGCGAGCGACGAACCAGGTGTCGGCGATGGCGGAGAATTTGGCAAGTTCATGTTCCTTGAGAGAAGATGTGTTTGTGCTTCGGCTTTTATCTGAAGCTCTATCTTCGTGGGTTTGGATCTTATGATGCGAAGAGGACAGTGATGCAGACGAAGCGTCAGTTTCTGAGGTAGAGAACAGCCTCCGGTGGAGAAAACAGGACGGAGGTATGACTGAGGAAGATACTCGACGAGCCGAGAGAATCCTTTGCATTTGATTCATTATCTTCGATGCTACAGCTTCGGAAAGATTTTGCGACTGCGAGAGAAGGAGATGGCGATCAAGATTTTTTTATCAAACGGCGGTCGGAGTAACTGACGTCGGGTTTATGCCGCCGAGCGAAAATGAAAGGAAGTGGAGGGGGTAAAATTGGAATTTACGATATTATGGTCACGTAGTGTATGGGCTAACTGAATGGATGATATGGGCCTATACCAGGCTTTTGAATTATTTTCTTTTTCTTTTGAACTCCGACTTTTGAAATATAAAAACTTATATTGTAAAACCCGGAAGAATTTGCAAAAGTCAAAATAAACTGAGGGCTGGTCGTAGCGGTTGCGACTGCGGGTGTTTGAGAATGTGGGTTATTGCGGTTTTAACCGTTAGTAAGAGTTTTGGATGACTGGTATATTGGTAAAAAGTTGTTGCATTTCCGCGATACTTATGACTGGTTAATTAACAAATCCGACAGTGGTTAAATAATAAATTAACTGTATTTACATTTTCTATAATTATCAAATTATTAAAATTATATTTTTATAGTAAATATAAAAATTAAATTGATAAAACTATACTATTAAATTTTTAAAAAAATATTAAAAAATATTTTATTTTGAATATTATATATATATATATATATTAGTATTTCTATTATTATAATTTAAAATTGTAATTAAATATTCTATTTTTATATTTATATAGTTTTTTGAAGAAAAAAATTATTTTTTTCACTCTCCCCCGCAAACGTCCGTAACCGCAAACGTTAATTGGAACCAGTTTTTGGATTTTAGAGGTTTAGAGCATTTTGAAACGAATTATAATGTTTTTTAAAATTGCTAAAAAACGTCTAACAATCGCTATCAACCGCAAAAGTAGCGTTTGCAGGCGGAAAAACCAGTCAAGATTTGAGAAAGTTACTCAACTCGTTTATAATTGCCTTTTTGAAACAAAATTTACACTAGACCTAGAGTCAGAAAGAGTTTCTTTGAATTGATTATTTTGTTAGGTCAAAAAATTGTTCTAATATATTTTTTGAGATTTTCTTTTTCTCAAGAAAAAAAGATTCAAAAGAGTAGTTGGATTTGGATATGTTGGAAGCAGTTATTATTCCCATTTTGTCACGACTAAAGCAGTTTGTAAAACAATAAAAACTAAGAAGATTGGGTATATTTTCCCTACCATCTTGATTTAATATTTTAAGTTGCACCACGCTAATCACAATTAATGGTGTTACCAACCGTGTATAACAACAGTAGTAACCATACGGCTTCAAACTCTGCTGCCAATAAAGAAGAAAAGTGGGGTACTAAAAAGGGGGCTGTCTTATAGCTGGTATGAATTATTAAAGAAGCTGGCAATACAAAATGTAGGACAACTCCATACCTCAATCATCAAACCCATCTGAAATAGATAATGCAACCCAATCATTTCCTCAAATTTACCTTTATTATACTCTCTTGACTATGATTGATACATATAAAATTATAATTTTTGCTAATATATTTGTTGTCAAACAAAATCAAGAACTCGTAAAGGAACTCACGTTGTGAGATTCTCATTAGTTTGTTTCGCTGGAGGCGTTGAAACGGCCGCCCTCTTAACAGCTCACTTGGTTTCACATTCCTCTACCACCTTTGAGAATATTCTACTTGCTTTGTTATATAAGTATCTGTCTCTCTATCTCACAAAAAAATTATTCAAGCATCGGCAGATAGAAAATGGCATCTTTATTGGAGAAGGCAACTTCTGCTATTAACGAAGCCAAAGAATCCGTTACAGCCAATGTTGAATCCATCGGTGCATCTCTAACCGATGCTCAAAAAACCGTGGCGCCCTCCACTGAAACCGTCACGACCTCTCTAACCGAGGCTAAAGAAACCGCTGCAGCCTCCGTGGAAACCGTTCAAAGGTCTTTAACCGATGCTGGAGAAACCGTTGCAGCTTCCACTGACACGGTCAAGACCGAGGCCGCAGCAGCATCAGAGAAAGTGGCTGATGTGTCAACACAGGTTGGTTTTGTTTTTTTTGTCACTCTTAATTACAACCCTTTTTATATGTATGTTGTTTGAAAAGATAAAACATATTGTAATGTGACTGGTCTTGTGTGTTTAGGCAAGAGATTTTGTGGACAATGTTATGTCAAAAGGTGTAGAAGGAGCCAAATCTTGGCTTCATGGTATTGAGGAGAAGAAGACTGATATTTCCTCCAAGATCGTTGACGTTGCTACCAAGGCTGTTGCTGGCGCATCGAGCAGCACCACTGTTGCAAGCCGAGACGGCCCGACATCCACAGATAACCAGGTCACATAAAAAACTCTCTACATTCTCAAAAACTAAAAGCTTTGTCTTTTACCAGGAGATTGTAATGTCATTACGTTCTGACAAATTTAATATGTGTCTTTTCAGCCTTTGTTAACTAGTGAGCGTGGAGCTGAGACGACACCGTGGTGGAAAAATTGTTGTGGAGTTCTTGATCTTCTCAAGACATCTACTACAAAATGAAATGTCAAAAAGGATAAACTAATGAATTTCACCATGAATGAAGAACATAGCACTATAAGAAAGAACCTATCCCAAAACAACTTTTGATTATGGTTTTGCTTTCTTTTCTTTTATTTTGATTTGTTATTGTGTCTATCTTAATTTTCTTTGTTTTTTTTTTTGCTTTTTTTGTTGATATCCTCTTGAGTCTTTGATTGTTTCCAACAAGTTGTGTACGAGCCAATAAACCCAAGAAATGTAATTTCCTTTGTGATGAGTGACGGATTCTAAAGAACTTTCAAAAGCTAAACAAACACTCACAATAAGTTTCTGAACGTAATTAGAAACAAGACTCTTCCATATACAAAAAAAGGAAAACTCAAATGCAAGATTCATACAAAAGAAAGGCAACGAACGAAAGATATAACTTTTTTTTTGTCAACATGAAAAGGAACTTTCTTTAACAAAAGAACCTTTACAAATCGAAATAAATATGAAATATCTACTCTATTCAAATATAGTCATTCATTTATCTACTGATATAAATTGTCATTTAAATTTAAACCCTTCGAAAAGTGTTACAAATAATATATGACATATAGTTAGTTGGACCGTATTACTTAAATTAAACCAACACGATTAATATGCATATTTAGATATCATCAAAATATGAACTATGGAAATTTACTAATTATATGAAACTAATAGATTTCATATCTTAGCAGTTTCTTAACAAATATGAAAAACGACTAATTATATGAAACCAATATATTTTGAAAATCATAATATACCGTTTGTTTTGTTTTTATTAAATAATTTACTTATTATTTTTATTTTTAAATCAAATGTAAAGAAAAAACCAAAAACCACATCTAAAAACTAAAAATCAAAACAATAACTGAAAATGAGGGTTATATTTTTGTTTTTTGTTTATTTATAAAACAAACTATTGCAAATACTTTTTAAAAAAATTGGACATCTTTTCAATTTTAAATTAGATATTCGATTATACGAGATTTTTTTGTTGGTAATATCAGTTCAAACTAACTCAGCAGATTAAAAACTAAAAACCATAACTAAAAGCTGAAAAACAAAAATAGAAACTTAAAAACTAAAAACCAAAATCTAAACCCAAATATAAAATTAAAAAAAAAGCAGAGCTAAAAATTAATGTAAAACAATCATCACCACAATTTCTGATTACTGATTTTATACTAAAACATACTTTAAATAAATACAAAAATTAATTATATAAATTTTTAATCATAAAAAATTTTCACGCTTGAAAAGCGCTGGTCAAAATCTAGTTTTTATTTAAAAGGAGGATATATGTTAAAATTAAAGTTAAGTAGTCATCTAATATTTTAGTGAATAAGATAAATACAAAATTTACATTATCGAAAGGGTTAATTAAGATGGTTTACTTATTATGGAAAAGGCTTATATATATGATAGGATTAACTCTTATTAGGGTACTAGATTTGGACCCGTTGCGTTGCAACAGATCTTCTTTGATATTTTGATTGATAAAAAATATTAAAAATCATTTTATTGTAGTTTTAAGATTGTTTTTACATAAGTTATGTGAGATTTATTTTATAAGTAAAAATTTGTTTTCATATATAAATTTTAGTTAATATTTGTTTTTATAATCATGGTGCATAGATGAGTTGTTATCATCTTTGTACATAGAGTTAGAAAAAAACATTTGTACCTAAAATTTTAAACATGATATAACCTCAAATAAGAATTAGAATGAGATGAATAGAAATTTGGAATTTAAATAAGGCCAAGAAGTAATGACAACATTATACACTTTCTTATGTACTAATTTAATTTTTTTGATTCATTATTTATTAATGATAAATTTTCATAACAAATTTTAATTAAAATTAATTAGAAAATACTACATAATATTTTTTTTTAAAGATAACCATGTTATTTGATTTTTTTTACTAAACATATATACGGTGACAATTATAATAATATTTTTTATGAGCCGACATGAACAGTATATATATATCAAACATGTGTTTGATCTACGTATGACCAAACACATAAATACCAATCCCGAAAATATCCTCATTCTTTTTGTTAATGTAATAGCTTTAGTATCATACTTCTCATCAAATTATTATTTTTAAATAATATTAAATAGATAATTTTATTTTTGTTAAGATTTAAAATAAGGAAAAAGTTATATTTTATAACTCTCCTTTTAGCTTTTACATTTTTGTTTATGATATCATATAATCTTTATAATTATCTTTTGTTTAGAATTTCAGAAAATCTAATTGCTATCAAATAATTATTTCTAGTTTGAATACTTATTTACATTGAATAATTGTAGTTTCTTTTAGTTTATAATCTTTTTAATTAGGATTTGAATAAATAAAAATGAACAATAAACACTATTTTACAATTTATGGCTTATTATTGTTTTTAAAAGATAATTGCCATTATTTTTTACAGTTATCTTTTTAATGATTTTAGAAAAGGAAAATTGGTATTCGATAATTTTTTTACAAATATTTTTTGGTATAGGATTTGTAAAAATTAAATTTACTATTACCTTTTTCAAAAAATCTTGTTAATATGTGAATAGCTATAGTTATCTTTGGGTTATGGTCTTTTTAATTAGGATTTAAATAAAAGAAAGTAAACATTAAACATTTTTTACAATTTTTGGTTTAAGATTTTTAAAAAGGATAATTACTATCGATTTTTTACAGTTATTTTTTATATTATTTTGAAAAAGTAAAATTAGTATTAAATAAATTACTTGTACACATCGTTTTTGGGTTATGGTCTTTTAATTAGGATTTAAATAAAGAAAAGTAAACATTAAACATTTTTTTACAATTTTTGGTTTAAGATTTTTAAAAAAAAAGATAATTGCTATCAATTTTTTACAGTTATTTTTTATATTATTTTGGAAAAGTAAAATTAGTATTAAATAAATTACTTGTACACATCGTTTTTGGTAAGGAATTTGTAAAAACGAAAATTAGTATATTTTTTTCAAAAACTCTTGTGGCTGCAATCAAGAACATCAAATGTTAATGTGTGAATAATGATAGTTTATTTTGGTTTAAATTTTTTTAATTAAAATTTGAATAAAAGAAAATTAACATTAAACACTTTTTTATAATTTTTGGCTTAAAAGATTAAAAAGGATAATTACTTATTTTTGACAATTATCTTTCCATAATGATTTAAAAAATAAATATTAGTATTAACACATGTCACAATCTTAAATATATAACCGCCATGAGTCACAATCATGTTAATTAGTAACTTTGAATTAAACTTTATATAATAAGATTGCATTCCTCTCCGGCGGCTGTGATATTGTTGATCTGAGCTTATATTCTTTAGTTTGTGTTCTCTGTGTGATTGGCTGATCGTCGATGGTTTCCAAAATAAAGGCAGAGGATGATGAGAAATCCTCAGAACCACTGTATCTTCCTGAAGATGTCATCATTGATATCCTAGCCCATTTATCAAGATGCGACCATCCAACACTCTCCCTTGTTTCCAAGCACTTTAGGTCACTCGTTGCTTCGCCTGAGCTATACGCAAGAAGATCCTATAACGACCGTGACCTGGCTTTTTTATAAACCAATATTGGTTTAATTAAAAGTTATAATTAATTATGTATAAAACTAAACAGAGTTTTTTTTTATAACACTTGAATGAAAAAAGGTCGGGGAGTGTACAATAAAAAAATAAAGTAAAGAATAAAAGATACAATGGGATGTCAGTAGACACCAAACAAAAGGGGAAAGAGAATTCTCACCAACTCCAATTACAACTGGGCTTCCAAAGCAGTTAGACGATGTAACCACGCCGGAGCATTACGGGCGATGTATGACTGGGGACGTAAATCATTGGGTGAGCTTCATTACGTTCTGAGAATGCATGATTCAAACTTCATGAATCAATCATGGCCAGAAGGAAGGAGATGGTATGGCGAATATAATTGAGGCTTTGATGATCAGCACAGTGACTAAACAGAGTTATATTTCCCTTTGTTATTAATCGTGTATATAGGTTTCTATACCTAATTCTATAATCTTGTTCTCTTCCTCAAAGGCTAGCCGCCTCCTCCATTAATCTATATCTCTCTCTCTCTTTGATTGCTTCCATTCTTCTTCACGTGTGCATGGCTGCCTATCGGAGAAGATGAGACGTAATCACCATTCATCACCACCGCCATCATCAACGTCAGACCCGTGTGACAAGTCAAGTGGGAGATCGAGCCGTAGTCATCCCAACGCGTAACCAATCACCTATCTGCACCGCAACGTTTTGTTGACCACCGGAGGTGCATCCCTTGCCACCGGAGCCACCGCCATGCCACATGCGTAGCCATGCTTCCATAGATTCATAGTGTTGCCGTGTTGTTGGAGATGATGTCGTGCCGTTAACAAAGGAGAAACGTGAGATCTAGGGTCAGACACACCTTGCTTGTCCATCAAGTTTCCCTTCCAATATAGTGATCACTTGTCA
>JABAYD010072932.1:0-10260 GCA_014822095.1 Diplotaxis tenuifolia | reverse complement strand
TCACTCTTTCTTTCTTGGTTTTTTCTTAATAAGTTTTTGATGGATCCTCTCAACTTTGAGACCGATCTTCACTCACTGAGAAGATTATACGGTCTTCTCCACTCAAATGCAAGCAACGAATCCATACCTCAAGCATTTCTGGTGAGTTTAACCTAAAGAACCATATGTTTCTATCATTGATTGATCTGACATTAGTAACTTTGAAATTTTGCAGTTAGATGATAATACTCAGTTTCTACTAAAGCGTTTGCTTGATTCTGCGACCGAGGAGCTTTTGGCTAGACAAACCCAGGTCGGTTAGTATCTCATATTCGGTTCTCTACAAGATCCTGAGATATTGCAGTATATAAACATTTAATACAGGTTTTAATAAAAAAAAATGTTATACTAATGTAACTAGTAATGTTGTTATGCTAATGTTTTACTTGTCTATGCCCATGATCGTCCCTGTAAATTTTTTTGGGGGCTATATATAAATTATTTAAAAAATATAAACATTCATGTTGGTGTGTTTTTTCTTGTAATGTTGTTACAGATACTAGCACAAGTACAGTTAGGTTTGCCAACACCGAGTAAGAAGAACGCAGTCTCAAGAAGTGTCATTAAATTGCCTAGTAAGGTTGGTTTAACAGAAGAAGTCGTTGATTCAATAGAACGTATCGAAACACAGCTTTCTGCTTTTAGTTTTTGTTCTACTCGTGATGATAGAACAAAGACGTGCAAGTCACGTAACATGCAAGATCACTCTTCTCGACGGTTAAGTGACAAAGCGTTGATGGGACGAAGACAAAGCTATCAAGCTTCCGTGTCTGGTTTAAGGAATACAAGAACCTCGAACATAGCACCTCGTCTGAGACGTGTGAATAATAATGCTGCAGCTTGTGATCATCTAACTTTGAATCTTGACTCACAAGGAAGCAGTACTTCTCCTGATGATCAAGTTGTTCTGGTTAGGTCACGTCAACCACTACCGCCTCGTCCTAAACCAAGAGAGAGTAATAGAATGAAACCAACTTTGTTGGATCAAGAAACCGAGACATGGGATGAAGAGAGTGGTAATAACACACGGTCTGGAACAAGCTCACAAGTTTCTACAGACCAAGAATCAGAGACAGGTTCAACCACTGGCTCAAGCTGGCAAACTCGTGGTGAGAGCATCACCGAGTCAGAAGTAGACTCATCATATCCATCAGAGAGTGATGATAACAACTCTCAAGTCAGTGACTCTCCTCCACACGAAAGGAGACCTGAAAAGCAGAGGAAAAAGTCTAAAGGGAGGTTTAAGAGATTCAAGGAGAAGCTAGGTAAAGTGTTCCACCATCACCACTACCACCACCACCACCATGAGAACAAAGAACAAGGCCACAAGCCATCACCATGGAAGAAGTTAGTAAAGAAACATCTTCAGAAAGACAAGGAGAAGTTAGTTGAGAGGAAGATGGAGTCTGAATCCAAAGGTCTGGTGACTAAGCATAAGAACAAAGGTGGACAGTTTCATGCGTTAGTGGAAGGGTTAGTGAGACATCGTAGAAGACACTCGAAGATCACAAAGCAGAGCCATGTCAGGAAGAAGATGAAATGGTGGAAGACACGTAGACGTCATGGTGGTATCAAGTTTCCTCAAAGAGGGAGGGCTAAGTTAGGGAAGACAAACTATTTGTGTAATAAGGATCAAGAACATGATGAAAACTAGTCTCTGAAGTAGATTATAGCAAACAAAAAAAAAATACAGAATCATAGATGGTATGTCAAAACTATTCTAATCCATTTCTATTCCCAAAAAATGGGAATTTTTATTTTTCTTAAATTACTTTCTTCTATTTGTAGTGTTTAAGAAAAATAAATTGTAAATTTTTATATTTTCTTATAAATTTTCTTGAGAATTTGCATTCCATACATATGATTTTTACTCTATTTACAACCCATACCTTATTTTCCTCTATTTTTCTTCCTTTCATTACCATTTTATCCCCTCAAAATTAAGGTATCCAATACATTTGCGTATTTTCAACTAATTTACTCAATTTTCTTTATGTTAGAAAAATATAATAAAACACGTTGGAAAGTATTAATCAACTATATTATAATTATGTTTTTTTTTGTCATAGAGCTCCCTTTACATCCATACCAAAAGAAGCAGCATCTACATTAAATTATAAATTTTTTTTCAGAGCAAAAAAAGGCAAGGAAAAATTAGAGCCAAAGAGAGACGTCATCTTATTATATGGATAGTATTTTTATATGTATTAAGATTTTTTTTTTTGTTTTAAGTTGTGTACACTTACTATTTTTCATAATAAATAATTTAATTGCTTTTGAGCAAAATAAAAGCTCAATGCTTGGATTTCCTATGTCAACCTATAGGGAAAAAAAATCAATGCTTGGATTATACTAACTTCTTAGTCTAATCAAACATTTTATGAAAATGCTAATATATCAATACTATTGAGTATATATTTGAAAGAAAAAACGGTTTGAAATATAAAGTCAAGATTTTTTCCCACAAAATATAAAAACAGTATATCCGTAAATGACTTTCAATTTAGACTTTGACTTTATACTTTTGACTATAGAGATTTCAATATTTAAAACTGTTACCTTTAAAGTGTACTTTTAATAAATACGGAAATAATATCTCAATCTAAAATTTAATACCATTATCTTTTCTTTGGGTTTTCAACTTTTTATGGACAGTTTTTTTTTTCTTATATCTCGAAAAACGCTGAATAGTGAAAAGAAAAGAAAAGAAAAAGAATATAAAAAAAAATAACACTCAGGGTGTTGTAGCAGAATACTCTTTTCGAATCTAAGCTCAAAAAGGAGCAGCATTTCCCAGAAAAAAAATCTTGTTTCGCAGATACGAAAAGAGAGCGGATTTAATCGAAAGGTTCTAACTTTACGCATGCCCATGAATCGATCTTAATCCAGGTTTTGCAGAGGTTAGATAATTCCAAAACCCTATAAGATTTGGCCACGTTTATTGATTTAGACACATGCTTGAACTTTCATTTTGCAGATCGTTTAAATCGTAATTTTATTGGGTCTAGAGAGCTTGAAAATCGAATTAATGGCTGCTTAAACTTCTTATGATAATAAAAAATAGTGTAATGGCTTGCTTATGTTAATTTGCTTCTGTAAAAAAAGTGTAATTGGCTGCTTCATGCTGAATAGGTTAACCAATTGTAGTAATGGCTGCTTAATCTACTTTAAATATATAAAAAAAAAAATTGAGTTCTGGCTGCTGAATCTGCTGTAATTAAGCAATTGGAGTAACGAGTAATGACTGCTTTCATCTGCTTATGTATTTATTTATTGTATTTACTTACTATTAATGGTTTCATTCGTTTGGATTTGCTGCAACTGATCAGGCTTTAGTTACAACCTGCTCAGAATAAACTTATTTAGTTTCAGACATCATTTTGTCATGTCTTTTGGTATCTTTCTTTTTGTTCTTTTTTTGGTTGATCTCAGCATGTTTTGGCTCTTCTAGTATCTGAAAGGTTGGGTTGATGTGTTCAAAGTGGTTATAAATGATACATTCTCCTCACTCATGTATCACATTCTCACTTTTAAGCCTGATACCTTAATTGATCTGCATCATCATCATTGGTTTATGCATTGTTTCCTTTTGAATGTAAGCTTTTGGATCATTTTCTGTTCTTTACTGTCTTTGTTAAAAGTGAATATGTTACCATAAGCTTGTTCCACTTTAATGTTTATGACATCTTATAATGTCTGTGTGGGTCAGAACTTGATGGATAAAGAGAATCAGTTGGAGACAGCAAATTGTGGAGTCAATGATCACAGTTCTCCACCCATCAAGAACGAGGAACTAGCACAGGCTCGTTATAGCACAGACAGTGACTCAGGTTTGCCAACGTGTCGTGTATGCCACTCTACAGAATCCGACAAACGAGGAGACACTGCCTTAGGAGCCTTGGGGATCACTCCTGTTCCAGAAGCTCGTAAAAGCAATGCAGAGCAAACCAGTGATGATGTGAGCAAAGCTACAGAAGCTGAGCAGAAGAGTTGTTCCATTGATATCGAAATGGGAATCAAGCAGCAGCATCAAGATGCATTGATTGAACTTGGATGTTCATGCAAAAACGAGCTTGCGTTGGTACACTACGCTTGTGCTCTCAAATGGTTTCTCAACCATGGATCTACAGTGTGTGAGATCTGTGGGAAAGCTGCAGAAAATATAAAAACTACTGATTTCAATAAAGTAGTCATTGCCTTGAGAGAACTAAGAGAAAGAAGAGATCCAAACTCTGTATTACCGGTGAGTACAGATGAAGTTGCTGCCATTAGAAGGCAACGACTTAGTGAGATATCTTCATGGTTTGGTCCACATTCCCTGAACAACAACAACAACAACAGCAGCTCTGTTGCAGCTTCTCAGGCTATGTCTGAACAACCTATAGATGTTGTGAACTTTGACATCTTGCCTATGGAGAACAGTGCAACTAAATGGGCGGTGGAAGGGACTGGGATTCTAGTTGCTACTGGTTTACTCACTGTTACTTTAGTCTGGCTCATTGCTCCACGTGTTGATAAGGTATGTCATCAATCAAACCGTGTGTATCTAAACCTCTATGATTAACGGTTCTTTTAATTTGCGTAGAAAACTGCTAGGAGTGGAGTTCATATTCTTTTTGGTGGTCTATGTGCTTTAGTAGTCATCATCTTCTTCAGATTTGTAAGTAAAGAATCATCTCTGTTTACAAGATTTTTCATGGCTTCTATTTTTACTAATCTTAGAAACTTGAAAAAAACAGGTTGTGCTGACGAGAATTAGGTATGGTCCTGCACGCTATTGGGTAATCGTATTCATCTTCTGGTTTCTTGTGTTTGGTGTTTGGGCTTCTCGTTCTAATGCTCACAGTGACACTTGAGTCCATCTTCACCATTATCTCTATTCTTTGTAATCTTCTCTTGGAGAAAATATAAATGTACATTGTTTCATTAAAGAGAAATAAACTCATGCTCATTGATTATGATGAATATACATATGGTTTACAATGTCCACTGTTGCTTTTGCAGTTCTTTTTTTTTTAACTCAATAAAATGAAACAAAGTTCACAAGTGCTAAAGGCCAACAAGCCTGGCCATTACAAAACAAAGCATCAATACCAAAGACTAAAACCGTTTGATTAACTCACCCTAAGGGAAGGGCTCTGAGTTAAACATTATAGGCTTCAGTTCGGATGAGATCATGTAACCATGAAGGACCCCATTGCTAGGTATGACCTAAGCCTAAGGATGTTGTGAAGCAGTATGCGAGTGTGACTGGTACTTCAGCTATGCCTCAGTTGTTTGCTACTGGTTATCATCTGATGTTTTGTGGCTTGATATTGAGCATACAGATGGGAAGAGGTATTTTACGTGGGATAGGGCGTTGTTTCCGAGTCCTGAGGAGATGCAGAAGAAGTTGGCTGGGAAGGGGAGGAGGATGGTGACTATTGTGGATCCTCATATCAAGAGGGATGACTCGTATTTTTTGCATACGGAAGCTACTGAGATGGGATACTATGTTAAGGATTCGTCGGGGAAAGATTTTGATGGTTGTTGTTGGCCTGGTTCATCTTCTTATATTGATATGTTGAGTCCGGAGATTAGAGAATGGTGGGGTGGGAGGTTCTCTTTTAAGAACTAAAAGCAATCTTTCCTGGTACTCAAAGATACGGAGCGATTTGGACTGGTGATAACACAGCTGAATGGGAACACCAGTCTCTATTCCAATGTTATTGACACTTGGTCTTACTGGAATCACATTAACCCATGATCCAAGTTCAAACAAACAATTAGCAGGACAATTACACCTAAACTGCCGCAAGTAGAATAGCAGTAGAGAGCTTCAAGATGCAATTATGATAAATGAGTGGTTGCTATCAAGTTACTACAAAGGAACATAACAAATGAATCACGCAAGAGACGAGAGAAGCAGCAAAATAGTTACTAACCTCACGTATAGCACAGGCATAGTCTTCTTCATCCTTACTCTTCTTCCCGCGGGGAAAGCTCCAGCTTGATCCTTTCCATCCCTTCACCAACAACCACAGGCTTGTAGCTTCCTCAGATACAAAAGGTCTTGACTATCCGTAAACCAGGTTTTCGAGTGGACCAAGACTGGACCATTAAGATTCTCTGATTCAACCAGTCTCGCCTTTTTAAATATATTTTGGGAGTTTTAGACTTGAATAGTTGTAAGAGCTAACAGTTGCATTGTTGTTTACCTTTGATATAGTATAGTAGATTTTTGATAATTTCATAATGCATGGTTTCGAAGTTAATAAAATTTGCATGTTATGTTCCTTATTTCTTCTTTGATTACTTGGTAAAATAAACAGACTCTAGAGTGGAAGTTTACAAAATACAAAAATAGCAAATCCCAAAGTGGACAAACGCACTTAAGTCCAAACAAACCTGATTGATAAAACCTTGCCGAGAGACCAAACCAACACAAAAAAAAAAAAAAAAGCAGAAGACAAAAGGAACTGTCTGAAACTCAAACTCGTACACGCTTGAAATCAGTTTGTGGTACACTGATATCACCACCATTGCCTTCTTTTGAACCATTCAGAGTTTCATCAGGAACAACGGCATATCTCTCTGACGGTGACACCCAGCTTTTCCCTGCAACAAAGCGAATGGAGAAGAAACTGAGTTATTAGCTCACTTGTGCTATTTAAAGAAAAAGTTAAAAACAGTGTGTGTGCGTGTCTCCTTTTCTTTTTTTTTACCTGAAGATGGATCAAAGTTGGAAGATTCTATACGTTGTCCACTTGCTCCATCGACGCTCAGTGCTTCTACAATCTTAGGAGAATTCCTATAAAAACCAAAAACATCAATGGGTACTGGAGTGGGATTGTGAAGCAGTGGGTTTAGTGAAGGAACGATTTCAATGGCCAATCTTCATCCATATCTCTGTTCACAAAACCAAAATGTATGCAATCTATGAGAGTCTAGATGATCACAACTTTTACCTGTCAAGCGACTCTCCGATGCCTAGCTGTCCATTTGTACCTCTGCCCCAAGCAAACACATTGTTTCTTTCAGTCACTGCCAAGGTATGTCTCCATCCACATGAGACTTGTACTACTTTCTGTGAAATTTCCAAAAGATATTTGTGTATTAGAAAAGAAAAGCAACAAAATTGAGACATAAGCTGATTAATATGATTATACAGCTTGCGAAGATTGTGAAAATCTGTCTGCTTAAAATCTTGTTGGGGTTATTGTAAGTCAAAGTAAACATGCCTGATCGTCGGGAAATCGCACTTGCACAGGAGAACACTGATCTATGTTATTGCCCACTCCTACTTGTCCAAACTGCATGCTACAAAAGACAAAAAATTAGAAGCTCGTCTTATTCAAGGTGAGTTACTAATGTAAATACAAATGTATGGTTCTTGCTGACAAGTTTTGTCAATTTTTTGCTTAAAATACTGCTCAAGTGCATGCATAAAACCAACTTAAGCAAAATGTCAAATGAATGTGTAGATGATAGATTGTGTTCCATGCATTCCTAAGAAATAACACCGTCAAGGTAAAAACAAAAGGTAAGACATTCTTGACCTTATTCCAACCCCAGCCATATAGTTTTCCATCAGAAGTCAATGCCATTGTATGTCTCCAACCTCCCGAAATCTGTAAAAATAACCAAAAAAAGGTCCACAAGATGCTGAGTCAGAAGAACACAATCAATAGAATATACAAAGAGAACAGTCTTCTTCAGCAGGCAATAACTGTCACCTGGGAGATAACACTGCTGCCCAGCGCTTCCAGTTTGTGAGGAACAAGGTGATCCTCCAAGTCACCATGTCCTAGCTGCCCATATTTGCTCCATCCATAAGTATATAATGCTCCAGTGTAAGAAACTGATATTGTGTGTCGCCATCCACAAGCAACCATCGACATCTTCTCAGCCTACAATTGTAGTTTCCACAACCAGGAAAACAAAGATCACTAGAGCCGAAATAAAATTAAAAAAAAAGTATCAAGTTAAAAGGCGAGCGGGCATACATGACATTAATGATCGATGAACTGCTGTTCAAAACTAGGATACTTACACAAGATAACTTGTCTTTGATTGTACAATCCTAAAAGGTTTTATATATTGTGACTCCATCAATCTTTACAGCTAGATGGGTATAGTGCAGCGCATATAATCAAGGGAAATGCTCACTGAACTCTCTTCGATTGATAGAATGTATAAACGCAAGTTAAACAAGCTGGTAATAGTTCTAGTCTGAGAGCTTACACCAGCAGAGGTAACCCTTTCAGGAACCAAACGGTCATTTCGGTCACCTAATCCCAAATTTCCATATCTTCCCCATCCCCATCCATAAAGATCACCATCTTCTGTAACCGCAGCAGTGTGTTCTGCACCCGCAGCAACCATTTTGATCCGTATACCCTGCATTCATTACAATTTGAAAATGTTGATGGAACACACATGATTAAGCTACCTACGTACATAAACTTACAATCTCCCATCACTAAATTTTCTAATTTACCAACCCTACCTTCTATATGTTCTTGCAGATAGTATAACATACAATTATAGCTATTATGAGGCCCTCCATATTTGTTGGTTACCAATACTACATACAGTGATTATATGTTGAAAATGTATCCACCAGATGTGGACCCTAAACTAGTACTTCTCGTATTTTAAGAAGGGCAAGTTGCGTAGATGGACCCAAAATGAAGCACATTGTCTTTGATGAATATACGAAGCTACAATGCCAAAGATGTTCCACGTTATGCGACTAGAAGAATATATAGGACACAAACCTCAAAGGCTTGAATCTTCTGAGGCACTAGAGAATCTTCAGTGTCCCCCAAACCAAGTTGACCATTCTGGTTGCGCCCCCAGCTTTATGCACAGAAAAAATTCAAAGAGATATGTTGGAAAACAAGACAGGAACCAATTATATAATAAAACTACACTTGGGAGCTACTAACATCATCATTCTGATGAAAAGCATTGACAAATGACATCACTGAACGATATAAACTGGGAATGTTGAATAAACATAAGGAGAAGAAGCATCATCATTCTGATGAAAAAGCATTGACAAATGACATCACTGAACGATATAAACTGGGAATGTTGAATAAACATAAGGAGAAAAAGAATAGGTAAGAGTAAAAATACCTCTGCACCTCTCCTTCCATTGTGACAGCCAAACAATGACTATCCCCACAAGCAATCTGCTTTATCCGAACACCGTGAAATGCTTTGATTGGCAACGGAGTAAACAAATCGCTCGAGTTCCCATGACCTAATCTCCCAAAATCACCCCTACAAAAGCACATGAACGGAGAGAATCAGAGCCAATGAGTGCATTAAGTTACTGTTCTCAACACAAATCTTAGAGAGGAAACTTGTGGATGAGAAACAAACCATCCCCAGCTGTAGACCTCCTTGCGTGACTCTGAATAAGCAACGGTGTGGTCAGCACCACAAGTAACGGAAACGATCTGGTGTTCATCCAAGGCGCTTAGCTGCGTAGGAGAAGGTCGATCCTCTGCATCTCCATGACCTAATTGTCCATCCTCTCCTCTTCCCCATGAGCAAACAATATCCCCAGCTACCAAAATCAATCATCAAACTATTCAAATCAATGCTTCCCCTTAGCAACTAAACGAAGACGAAACAAACTACAGAGAAACTCATTTCTACAATCAGGAAAAGTTCAGATCAAGAGAACACACGATTACAGTCTTCTAACGCCGGCGATTCTATAGTTCCGGTGATCATCTATCTCCGATAACAGAAGAGTGAAAAGAGGAACAGAAAGAGTGAGAGACGTACTGAGTAGAGCGACGGAGTGACTAGCACCGGCGGATATAAGGAGAACCTTACGCGGCGGAGCTGTAACTGCTTCATCGGCCATAATCTCCTCCTCTGCCATCGATCACAGTCTCTCTCTTCTGAGGAGAAGATATTTTTTTAGGTCTGGAGAAATCTATTTCAAATTTTGCTTTATTAAAAAAAAATATTAAACTTATATTTTTGTGATAAATTAGGAAATTTTGCAGCTTCTCTTCCACTATCCGTGAGAGAGAGAGAGAGAGAGTAATAAAGGCGCGATGGAGAACCACACAGTAATACTATTACTGGTCGTACTTTTTACTGTGAGACTGCGATGGTTATAAAACTTATATTTAAGGAAGAAGGCCCAGTTCAGGCCCACAGCTTTTATAACCGCACTAGGCCTGGGCATTCGGGTAGGCGGGTCGGGTTCGGGTC
>JABAYD010072925.1:0-10531 GCA_014822095.1 Diplotaxis tenuifolia | reverse complement strand
CCCTAAGTACTACAATTAGACCTCTTTTGATGAGAGGAATTCACTCCTTAGGGTAATTTGAGTGATATCAGGAAGATTCAGATATTGTTTCTTGATTGTACAAACAAAGTGTTCTGGTTTGCTGGAACAGGCTTTGTAGAGCGGTTGCTCCTTCTGCTAGAGCGGTTGTTCCGTGATGTATCGAAAAATGATCGAGTATACATGCTCGACTATAAGGCTATCATCAAGGGCTGTTTCTTCATCTATTTTCATTCGGGAGAGGTGACTTTCGACGCCATTCTCGATGTCTTTCTTGTCTTTGATCTCCAGATCAAATTCTTGGAGCAATAAGATCCATCGGAGCATACTTGGTTTCGCATCCTTCTTCGTTAGTAGGTATCGTGACGCTGCATGGTCCGTGTGCACTATCACTTTGGAGCCAACCAAATAAGATTTGAATTTTTCAAAGGCAAAGACGATTGCTAGCAGTTCATTCTCTGTGGTTGTATAGCGACATTATGCTTCGTTTAAGGTCATGCTTGCATAATAGATCACATGAAGCTTCTTGTCTTTCCTCTGTCCGAGCACTGCTTCGACTGCAAAATCACTTGCATCAGTCATTATCTCGAAAGTAAGTTCCCAGTCTTGAGGTTTCAGAATTGGTGCACTGACTAGAGCGCCTTTGATCGTATGGAAAGCGGCCAAACAATCGCTATCGAACTCAAACTTTGTCTCCTTGCAAAGTAGTCTGGTGAGTGGTCTTGCGATTTTGGAGAAGTTTTTGATGAACCTCCTGTAGAAATCGGCATGTTAGAGGAAACTCTTGATTCATTTGATAGAGTTTGGTGGCTGTAGGCTCATCATCACCTCTATCTTTGCTATGTCTACCTCGATCCATTTTTCTGAGATTTTGTGACCGGCTACAATCCCGTCTCGCACCATGAAGTGACACTTCTCCCAATTCAACACGAGATGCTTTTCTTCGCACCTCTGAAGGACCCTATACAAGTTTGACAAATAGACAAAAAAAGAGTTTCCATAGACACTAAAGTCATCCATGGAAACCTCCATTATATCCTCAATCAAGTTAGTAAAAATAGACTTCATGGAACGTTGGAATGTTGCTGGAGCATTGCATAAACCGAACGGCATTCTCCTGTAGGCAAAGGTTCCATATGGACATGTGAGGGTCGTCTTCCCCTGATCGTCTGGATCGATTGAAATCTGAAAGAAACCTGAATAACCATCTAAAAATCAGTAGTATGGATGGTTAGCCAATCTTTCAAGCATTTGATCAATGAATAGAAGAGGAAAATGATCCTTCCGAGTAGAAGCATTTAATTTTCGAAAATCAATGCACATGCGGTGGCATGTTACTGTCCTAGTAGGTATCAATTCATTCCTTTGATTTACTATTACAGTGATTCCACGTTTCTTAAGAACTACATGAACATGCTATTATAGTAACCCACATGATATCAGACGTAACTCACATGCTTCTAGAAATTTCATTATCTCTTTCTTTACAATATATTTTAGATTTTGGTTTAGCTGCCTCTGGTGTTCTACTTAAGTCATCGATTCATCTTCCAGATGTATCCTAGGCATGCATAAATCAGGCAAAATACCGGGTATAACATCTAATGAAATCATAGTGCCATGCGGTACTTCCTTAATTCACACAAAATATTAGCAGTTTCAACATTATTAAGCTCATAGTTCATAATGACATGATATGTGGAATTTGGGCAAAGGAACTCATACCTTCGTCCCGTAAGAATAGACTTTAATTCGAGTCTTGAAGCCTTGAGCTTGCTCCATGAATCATCGAGCAGACTGTAATGGGCGTTCCCTCTTTTGGGAGCGGTTTTTCCCTCTGCTCTGATCTGATTGCTCTTCTCCCCCATACTTGGGAAAGCGACCATCCTCTCCATACTCTTGCTCGAACTAGCATCTTCTCATAACCGTCAGCGTCGACGTTGCACGTGTTCTGCTCAGACTCGGTCCTAATCAAGGCTACTTCTAGCGGGTCATCCGCTAGGATCTCTTCAGTGATCCCTTCGTGAGGGATCAAAACATCATACTCGTCATCAACGGTAGAGGTTTAACCATTTAGCATAGGTCTTTTACAGATCTTATCCATCTCAAACTTCATCATGATGTCTCTTAGTTGTAGATCAGTTCTCCCATTACGCACATCAATTATTGCAACAGACGTCAATAGGAAAGGTCGGCCCAAGATGAGCGGATCTTTTGGTTCCTGCTCGAGTTCTAGAACAACAAAACCGGTTGGGACAGTGGTGTTTTTGATCTTTACTTGTAGGTCCTCGAGGATTCCTATTGGAAGTTTGGTTAATCTATCCACGAACACAAATGAGATCCTCGTCGGCTTTAACCTGGTTAACCCCAAACGTTTTGTGACTGATTAAGGCATGAGGTTTACGCTTGATCCCAAGTCACACAACAAGCAAGTGAACACGGTTTTCTCGATCTGAAACGAGAGGACAAACTTTCTGGGATCATCCAACTTCTTTACTGTTCTTTTCTGGAGGACTGCACTGCACTCCTTAGAAATCATCATTATGTCGCTATCTGCAGAGATGTTTCCAGAGACCAACCCTTTCACAAGACTGTGCATTGAAGGAATCATCTGAGTTGCGTCTATGAGGAAAAACTTAACAACTAGGTCCTCAAGCATCTTCTTACATTTCATGTCCTTGCAGTATTTGCGTGACTTCTTTGGTGGAACAAGGTAGGGCGCTTTGGGAACGTAAACATGAGCAAGAGCATGTTGGTATTGTATCGTATGAGCAGCGGTTTATGTTTCTGCTCGTTGTTCTGCGTCTTGTTCTTCATTGGGAACATCCTCCAGCGGTGGTTGGTCTTCTTCCTTTTGTTTCCCTTTTTCCGCCGCGATTAACTTTTTGGAAATTGGTTCTGGAAGTTGTCTTCCACTTCTCAATTCGACTGCATTACAGTCGTTAGGACTTTTTTCAGTTTTTCAGGGAGTGTTCCCTGCTGCCTTCTGACTGTTTCAGTGTTTTGAGAGATTTGAACATCCATCTGCCTTATGTGACTTGCAACATCATCATATTTGGAGTTCATCTGACCGAACATGTTATCCATACGGGTGTTTATCTCATTTGTAACGTGGTTTAGTCCTTTTCCTTGAATCTGCTAACCTTGTAGAAGTTGTTTCATCATCATGCCTAAACCCTTTAGCTCATCAGGTTAATTGTTCGCAGCAGACGGAGCAGCTTTTGCCATGTTCTGCTTGTTTTGATTCTGATACTGGTTCTGAGCCTGGCTGAGGATGTACATTCTCCTTTGCTGATTTTGAGGATAGTTCTTCTAATACTCAGTCTTCTGTGATTGATTTCTCTGAGCTATATCGGTGGGGTTGTTTGTATTTGTTTTATAAGAGAACAGGCGCTAGCTGTTCCTCACATTAGGATTCGGATGATAAGTTCTGTTGATATAACTACCAACCATGTCCATTGACATAACTGACCTCTTGCTGGCTTTCTTCTGTTGTTCCAATTTTTGTTGTACCATCAGTAGTGCTATGTTCATCCTTGGCATCCTCCATGATGTAAACATGGTTCTGGTTGTTCTTTAGCAGCTGGTCCACCTTGGCTGCTAGTTAATCAATCTTGTTAGTGTCCATGCAATTCACTTTTTTGGAGTAGTCAGACTCAAGATTTTTGTTGTAGGAACTGGATGCCATGTTCTCTATCAGTGCGGATGCTTCAGCTGTTGATTGGGTCATGAAGTCTTCATTACTCGCAGAGTGAGCATTCCAAAATTCCCAATCAACTCCATCGTAGAAGATCCCTAGAAGATAGTCGTCTTCAAAGCAATGATGAGGGCATTCTCTTCGGTAGGGAGAGAATTTAGCCACCTAGCCGCTTAGCCATCAAGAGAGAACGGTAAAAGTGTGCACGTAATGTAGTCAGGTGGTACACCATTAACATGTGTGAAACTGCACACTTTCTCAAAATCCTCAATATGCTCCATAGGTATCTCTGCCGGGAGACCATGAAATGTATTCCTTTGTACTAGAGCTATCAAATCTGGCTTGATCTCAAAGTGTTGACGAGTGCAAGCTGGCGGTACGATGGCTGAATGCGTGGTGGGGATATTACGCGGAAGGTTTCTCACTCCAATTGGAACAGCTTGTTCCTGCTGCGCAGCATCTTGAGATGCTTTCTATGCGGCTTGCGGAGAAACTTGCTTAGCCTACATGGTTTGCTGCATCTGTTGCATCTGTTGTTGCATAAGTGTCATTGCAGCTGTGAGGTCCTCGTTATTGTTGTGATCACCCATTGTGGTGTTAGTTGCCTCGGTTGTTGTCGGTTCTGTCGTTCTAATCTTGCGAGTTCTTCATTGCTGAGAGTGAGTAAAGGTCTTTGTGTGTTTCTCTGAGTATGTCTACTGGTCATGCACCTGGAACATTAGCTGCAAAAAGAGCAAAAGAGCAAAAGAGCAAGTTATAAATTTTAGACTTAATATGTAACCGAGAAATAAAGGTAAAAGAATATGGTCCTCGTTGTAACGGCGCCAAAACTTGATACACTAAAAATTGGATATTTCCTATTGTTAAGTTAACATTGAATGTTGTAATACTTTAGATTCAATTCTAGAGGACCAGTTAACACTTTACTTCTATAACATAAAGAACAAGTAACAAGGTGAGGTTGTTTCAATTTGATTAAGGCGCTAGTCTAGGGTTTCTTCTTCAGGTATTGATTAGGCAAGACAAGCATTTATTCAAGTTTAGTTTATGCAAGTCTAAACTTGGATCACTCAAATTAAACCAACCCACTGTAGTGGAGTTGCTTCCTTTGCTAATCGATCTTGATACCTAAACCCTCGTTTGGTTCAAGACACGGTAGCAAGATTTAGAGATCAAGATCGATATGCTCACTTAGCACCCTAATATCCACTCTCGCTAATTAGGGATGCAAAGGTCATTCAAATCATATCAAGTTATCTACCAACGTTTAGCTAATCGATTAACCCTAATTCATGCACCAAGTGATCGGTTCAGTGCAAGCAATAAGAACATATATGAATGTAGACAATCTCAGGACGACTTATTTATGCTTCAGCTCAAAATTACAATACCCTAGAACCCTAAACTAACTCAGTGACTACTCATACATAACACAAGAACACAAAAGCATGGATTCTTAGTAATACTGCATGATATAAATAATAGAAATAAGAGGATTCAGGATGATCTTCCGTAAGGGAGATAGATGGAGTCGTCTCCCTTAAAAGTAGCAAATCACCAAATCCAAAAGCTCTCTAGGTATTTTTTGCGTAAAAACTAAGGTAGAAAATAAATAAATAAGGAAAAGAGTATATATAGGAGCCACAGGCGGCCGGAGGTAAAAAGTAGGGTGAACTAGGGAAAATCCCGAAATAGAATTTCAATTTCCATAAAAAAATCAAGGAGCAGGCCTTTGGGTTGTTCCAGATGGGTCAGCCTATCTGTTCCGGTTGTGAAAACCTTCAAACCAGGCACTTTCTTCTTCTTTTTCTCCACACGATCATTCTTCTTACTTCTTAGACTTCTATACCTGTACTAACTCAAAATGACTAAAACGACTCTATAAAACCATAGAAACCATTAATGAATAGACATATAATGTGTCAAAACACAGTATCATTTCGGAAACGCCACGAACCCATGCGGTGCGGTTAAAAGATTTAGCAAATTTTCAGGCCCAAATTAAACCGTTTTGACCCTCAAACAGGCTACTGAAAGTTACAGACCGTAAAGGTGCCTGGTCAGATATTTCTCACTTTCTTTCGTCGTTTTACATATCAATCGTGTTGCTCTCTATACGCAGCGTGAATAGGCCAACAGATTATGTGGCTCCCACTCCCTTCAGCTCAAAATCACAAACTCAAGAATATATGGAATCGCGAGTCATGTACTAACGGGTGCGATCATACCAGCACTAATGCACCGGATCCCATCAGAACTCCGCAGTGTGCTTGTGCGAGAGTAGTACTAGGATTGGTGACCTCCTAGGAAGTCCTCGTGTCGCACCCATTTTTATTTTTTTACTTTAAACCAAAGCGCGTGTCATTTTAATAACCTCATAACTTGTTAACTGTAAGGAACTACGGCACCCATAGAACCATTTTGGAAACGCCACGAAACCATGCGGCTCGTTTAAAGGATCTGGCAAATTTTCAGGCCCAAATTCAGCCGTTTAGACCCTCAAACGGCTTGTTTAAAGTTACGGACCGTAAAAAAAGTGCCTTGTTCAGATTTTTCCACTTTCTTACGTCGTTTTATATAGCAATCGTGTTACACTTTTTATGCAGGGTAAAAACGCCAAAAAATTATGTGGCTCTAACTCTCTTCAGCTCGAAATCCCGAAGACAGTGATATATGGAATCGCGAGTCATTTACTAACGGGTGTGATCATACTAACACTAACTCACCGGATCCCATCAGAAATCTGCAATTAAGCGTGCTTGGGCGAGAGTAGTACTAGGATGGGAGACTTCGTGGGAAGTCCTCGTGTTGCACCCCATTTTATTATATTTTTAAACCAAAACGCGTGGCATTTTAAAAATCTCATAACTTTTGAACCGTGAGAAACTACGCTGTTCATAGCACCATTTCGGAAACAGCACGAAAGCATGCGGTGCGGTTAATGGATCTGGAAAATTCTCAGGTCCAAATTAAGTCGTTTTGACCTTCAAACAGGCTGTTGAAAGTTAAGGATCGTAAAAGTGTCTGGTAAGATTTTTTCCACTTTCTTGCGTCGTTTTATATATCAATCGCGTTGCACTTTTTATGCAAGGTAAAAAAGCCAACAAGTTTTGTGGCTTTCACTCTCTTCAGGTTGAAATCCCGAAGACAAGGATATACGAAATCGTGAATCATGTACTAACGGGGCGACATACCAGCACTACTGGAGAAGAAACATCATTCATTTTTGGAAAGTTTAACTAAATGACGTGATACATTGTAATAGAGATCTAAGCAAAATAAGGATGCAAAAAGAAGAAACATCATTCATTTTTGGGAAGTTTAATAAAACAAAACAAATTTATTTCTGGTCTAAATTACAGAAGACATGATTCCTCATATGGCAGATAGAATTGTCGGCCATAGAATTGCCCTTGTGGATAGTTATAATAAAAAATATAATTACAAAAATGCCCTTAGGAATTGATCGTTGGCAAATTTCTTTTAAAAAAAATAAATCTATCAAATATTTAATCTATTTATTAAATCTGTTTGGAAAATAAAATCTGTCAAAAGTAGTGTTAGATTTTCTTTAAAATGACATATTTGTGTTTAGGGCAGAGTTGATTCTCTGATTTAAATTGAAACAGATTTTTATGGATATGTCTATTTGATTTCTTATAAATGTTAGATTCTGTGTTAGACTTAAATTTGAATGGCATAATTACATATCCAATTTAAAATTTTAGCAGATTTTTTTTTGAACTGGTAAATTTTTAGATGAATTAAATTTGGTTTACTTTAATTCGAATTCGGTTCTTTTCTAATGCAATTAAGATCAGAATTAGGTTTAAAATTTTATAATTGTCGTTGTTTCTTTCTTCCTTCTTTGTTTTTCTTATCAAGTGATCCCATTTCATAGTGGTTGTACGCCCTTGTAACAATCCGTATTGCTTGGAGAAACATGAACCCAATGATGTATCAAATAAACATAGTGTTATTTACTGAGATCAAGCTAACATAAGTGTTAGTACTCAAACTAAGTTGTAAGGTTTCACTAAAGGGCGGGTATAGTTTTGTTTTAATTTTTTTATATTTGCGTTTTCTTATAATCACATTGTGTTTAATATTAATTCAATTTAATATAATGTTTGGTAACTATATTAAATTTGTCAAGTTGCAATAACTATACACTTGTGGCATGTGTATTTTAGAAAATAATTTAAAATTTTATTCCTAAAGGTAGCAAAATATAATTTTTTTATTAGTTATCTAACATATTAGTCGAGAAAATATATACTAAAAACGACTTGAAATCGATCAAAATCAATGTCTCATATTCTGTTAAACCTAGCCTATATACTCAAACAATTTATAGTGTTATATTTGAATACCAATATCAAACCTAGGTCGCACCGAAAGCCGAACATTTTTTTAATGTTTTAAAAATATTTTTTAATATTTTCTGTTACATATATAATGAGTTAATATTGGTATTCACTAACTTCAAATTAATTCACTATTAATAAATATTTTTAATCAAATAACCTATTTAAAACCCGTTAAATTAAATGATTATATATATATATATATATATATATTTATTTCTTTTAAAATTTCACTTATAAAAATTAAATGTCATTAATAACTCATTTCACCAGTAATTAATCTTAGATAACCTTTAATATTTCACCAGTAACTTTTAAAGTTTTATTTTATAGTAAACAAACTTAAGAAATATATTTCCATCGGTTTGTATATATATATATTTTTGTTTTAATATTATATATATTCAGAAATATTTAATATTAATTACAAAATATTTCTTAAGTTTCAGATAAATGTAGAAGCTAATTTTCAAAAAAAAAAAGTTTCAGATAAATGTAGCTATATTAGAAGTTAGAAAAGAGGTTTATTACTATAAATTATTGTGGTCTGTTAGAAGCCTGGTCATTATACTCTTGTCTTCCATATATATAATCATGTAGTGTGTATTGTTTCTTTTTTTTTTCTTTTTTAGTGGCATTCTTGTAATTTTTCTATATCCCCTAAGTATATTTTAGAATCCTCTGCTTCTTATTAGAAATGGCTTAAGCTTGGGGATCGCAATTCTAAATTCTTCCATTTCTCTGTCAAAGCTACCAGGTCTAGAAATCAGTTGGTGAAACTAAAGGACAAACATGGTCAGGTCAAATGGTCAGATGCAGAGAAAGCTGAAATCGCTATTGAGTATTTCTCCACTCTGTTCACTTCGTCCAACCCCCCATCCTATGATCCGGTCTTTCAGAGCATGCTCCCAAAAGTGACGGATACCATGAACAACTGCCTTACTTGTGAAGTCTCGAAAGAGGAAGTCCGGGATGCGATCTTCTCGATCAATGCTGAGAGTGCTCCCGGGCCTGACGGGATGACGGCTCTGTTCTTCCATAAGTTTTGGGATGTGATTGGAGAAACAGTTACAAAGGAGATTCAAGAAGTGTTTTCGAACGGGTCTCTCCCTTCGGACTGGAACTTCACTTATCTCTGTCTCATCCCGAAAGTATCTTCCCCGGAAAACATGGTGGATTTGAGACCTATAAGCCTTTGCTCTGTTCTGTATAAAACAGTCTCAAAAATCTTGGTCAGGAGACTCCAACCTTTCTTGGAGGAATTAATCTCGGTGAATCAGTCGGCTTTTGTCAGTGATTGTTTAATCCAAGACAACATAATCATTGCGCACAAAGCTGTCCACGCGCTTAAATCTTATCCGGTGGCGTCTGCGGAGTTCATGGCCATAAAGACGGACATGTCAAAGGCCTATGACCGTGTGGAGTGGGGCTACCTGAAGGATTTGATGAAGGCCTTGGGGTTCGCTGACAAATGGATCGAGTGGGTGATGATGTGTGTCCCAATAGCTTCTTTTGCTGTTCTCATCAATGACCAGCCTTTTGGCGCTATCTCCCCTTATAGAGGCCTAAGGCAGGGTGATCCGTTATCACCTTTTCTCTTTGTGTTGTGCACTGAAGGTCTCTCGCATTTGATGGATGTGGCTGGAAGGAATGACATTTTAACAGAGTTGAGCCTTGCTGTGGATGGTCCGGCAGTTCATCATCTGCTCTTCGCCGATGACAGTTTGTTCTTGTGTAAAGCGTCTGCAATCCAGTGCAGGAACCTGAAAAAGAATCTGGACCTTCTACGGAGAGGCCACGGGTCAGTGGATAAACTTTCAGAAGTCATCGGTAACCTTTGGAGGTTTGAATTCACCGTAGAAACAAGAAAAGCTTAAAAATATTCTAGGAATCCATAAGGAGGGAGGAACTAGAAAATATCTAGGACTGTCGGAATGTTTCTCTGGTTCAAAAGTGGAGCTGTTATCTTACTTAAAAGACTGGACTCATTGCAGGCTCGATAGCTGGTTTATGAGAAAGCTTTCTCAAGGAGGAAAAGAGACTCTCCTAAAGACTACAGCCTCGGCTCTCCCAGTGTTTGCTATGTCCTGCTTTAAGCTTCCTAAAATAGTGATCAAGAAACTCCACAGCCTCATGGCGAACTTCTGGTGGAGCTCTGAGGCCCACGTGCATAAGATTCATTGGGTTTCATGGGATAGAATGTACCTTCCGAAAGCTTTAGGAGGCATTTGGTTCAGATACCTAGAGTGTTTTAACCAAGCCTTGCTGGCGCAACAGGCATGGAACTTAGTTAACCAACCTGACTCGTTGATGGCTAGGTTTCTCAAGAGCAGATATTTCCCTCAGTCCAACTTCCTAGAAGCGCCTTTAGGAACCATGTTGGCGTCAAAAACGGTAATCTCAAAATCAACGACTACGATTATTTTTCTTCTTGAAAACCCCGCGAAAA
>JABAYD010072876.1:0-16530 GCA_014822095.1 Diplotaxis tenuifolia | reverse complement strand
TTACAACACTCCCTCAACTTCCGCATTCAAAACCACAAGATGAAAGTCATCGAAGTCGAAGGCACCCACACTCTTCAGACTACTTTCTCTTCTCTCGACGTCCACGTTGGTCAGTCTTACTCTGTCCTTGTGACGGCTGACCAGCCTGCACATGACTATTACGTGGTGGTCTCTTCTCGGTTCACCTCCCCTATCCTCACCACCACTGGTGTTCTCCGTTACAGCGGTTCTTCTGGTGGTGTCTCTGGACCTATTCCTGGTGGACCAACTATACAAATCGACTGGTCCTTGAACCAGGCCCGAGCCATCAGGTACCTTTCTTTCCGAAAAATAAAATAAATAAATATAAATGTCGACAAAAATAAAGTAAAATAAAATAAAATAAAATATATGGCTCTATAGTATGCTATCAGATTAGTTAAAAAAAAAACTATATGGCCTGCCATAACAGTTTCGTTTATGTTGAATGCAAAAAAACTAGTTAAAAATTAATAATAATAAATAAATAAATAAGTCTGATTCTTTGTCTGATCATGTTATGTTCTTGTCTCGTAGGACTAACCTTACAGCGAGTGGACCAAGACCAAACCCACAAGGATCATACCATTACGGTATGATAAACACCACAAAAACCATCAGACTCGCTAGCTCCGCTGGTCAGGTCAACAGGAAGCAACGATACGCAGTCAACAGTGTCTCGTTCAAGCCAGCAGACACGCCTCTAAAACTCGCGGACTACTTCAAGATCGATGGTGTTTACAGAGTTGGAAGCATAAATAGCCAACCCACTGGTGGTGGAATATACCTAGACACATCCGTTATGCAAGCAGATTACAGAACCTTTGTGGAGATTGTTTTCGAGAACCCTGAGAATATTGTCCAGACCTGGCATCTTGATGGTTACTCTTTTTGGGTTGTTGGGTAAGTGTGTATTCACTATGATTCACACATAAGCTAGAAAATGATAATGTGCTGACGTGGCGTTGTGATGTAGAATGGATGGTGGGAAATGGAGTGCTGCTCGTAGGAATGAGTATAATCTGCGTGATGCAGTAGCTCGCTGCACCGTCCAGGTAATTAAACTCACAAAGAGTTAGTACTATTAAACATGTTTTTGGATTAATTAATATATAATTAATCTATAGGTGTATCCGAGTTCATGGACGGCTATATACATAGCACTAGACAACGTAGGGATGTGGAACCTAAGATCGGAGTTTTGGGCAAGGCAGTACTTAGGACAACAGTTCTACTTACGTGTCTACACAAGTTCTACTTCTCTCAGAGATGAGTTCCCAATCCCGAAGAACGCTCTTCTCTGCGGTAGAGCTAGTGGTCGTAGCACTAGACCGCTTTGAGCTAAGGAGATGGTTAACTAAACCAGTTGATTCAGTTTGTAATGATCTCAGCTCGAGGTCTCAATTGTTATTCTTTTTAAGAATAATATCTAGAGTGAAACTTTATTCGATATAGTTATATAGTCCTGTTGTATGTCTTATTGACGTGGTGTTACTGATTGCTATAATATAAATCTTCATTGTTCTAAAAAATCAATACTCATTACTGTGTCAATGAACTGTAAATCATAGAGTGTGAAAGAAACATTGTGTCAAACCTTTGTTTGTTCTACGTAACTCATACAAAGTCCTTGTCCTGGACACAAAAAAAAATGAGATTGTTTTACTCGGTCCATGAAGCATTCACCATCTTTGCCATAAACGAATACCGATCCGCCGCTTCATCAATCTGTTTCAACATCTCAAAATCAGTCAACTAAGGAAAAAGTGTTGTTAATAATTTAAAACCAAAGAAAAGAGAATTTTATCATTACAATTTTTTGGGTTGGGCGACCAGCTCCGTGACCGGCCTTAACTTCTATGCGACCGATTATGGGGTTTGTCTGTGGACTATTCTCTAAGCTTGTGCACAGCACGTGCTGCAATGTCTGCAGATGTAACCATATGGACTCCTTAGTAAATAGTAGTCAAAAATCATATATATACAATACAAAAAAAAAAGGTTTTGAAACGAACCGCAAGCAGCTTCAAAGAGTGAAGTGGCACAACTCTGTCATCGTGATCAGCTGTCAGTAACATGGTTGATGGATACTGAACTAAACTATCACTTTGTTGCTCCCATGGCCTCTTCACATTGTGCAGAGGCGAGTACCTTTTACATTCATATAACTTTGTATCAGTATTGAAAACAATGTAAACACAACATTAGATATAAATAGACTCACTTTATCAGCCAATGAAACTCCTCTTCCTTCTCGGAGCAACCATAGTCAGAAGTCCACGCATGACCTATGCATACATAAACACCTCCTGAGTTATAAACACATTACTCAAACGAAAAAGAGATAACTAAACTCACCTATGGTGAACTTGTGAAACCGTAGCATATCCATAACACCCACGTGAGCCAAAGCACAACCAAAAAGGTCAGGTCTCTGGTTTATACAAGCACCTACCAAGAGTCCACCATTACTCCCACCTTCAATACAAAGCTTACTCGGCTGTGTATAACCAGCGGAGACGAGATACTCTGCCCCAGCTATGAAGTCATCGAAGCAATTCTGTTTCTTGGCAAGTGAGCCCGCTTTGTGCCATTCCTCACCATACTCTCCACCACCACGAATGTTTGCAAAGCAGAAAACAACACCTAGATGCTTGCTAAGGACAATGCGACTCGCACTGAAAGATGGTGTTATGCTTATGTTGAACCCACCGTATGCGTATAGCAAACATGGGTGTGATCCATCTAGCTTGATACCCTTTTTCGCCACAATAAACATTGGTATCTTTGTTCCATCCTTGCTTGGATAAAAGACCTATAAAAAGGAGCAAAACCAACTTCAACATATAGTAATGCAAAAGTGATTATGAAGGAGAAAGGATGAAGAGAATGTGTTTACCTGAGTGGCTTGAAATGCTTCTCTGTCAAATCCAGGAACAGCGACCTCCCTAAATACCTTAACTTCAGGAGATTCACTAGCTAAATCACACTTGTAAACCACACCGGGAGTGAGGTAGCTAGTAAAGCTAAAGAAGAAGTTATCATCCTTGCGCCGAGCAGAAAGATCAGATACTGAGCCAATATCTACATCTAACTGGTGAAGCAAAGAACCAGATTCCAAGTCCCTAATATGCAGAATGTGTTTTACATCGCTCATATAGCATACGACAAGTTGATTCCCATTGACTACACAAGCTGATTCTAAAACATCCTTCTCGTGTTCTTCAATAACATCAGTCCAACTAGTTGGCTCTTTTAGATCAACTCGAACTAGTTTGTACTTGGGAGCATCTTTGTTTGTCAAGAACGTAAACAGAGTCTCATCATTTGAAATGACACTATACTGCGCGTCAAATGTGTCAACAAGCTTAGTGAATGGAAGAAAACTGTTGCTTCCTCTGAAACTCTCAAGACCTCCTGAAAGTGAAGACAGATCACAGTAGTATAGTTTGTTGACAGGGTCACAACCCTCTCCTATGCTCATGAATAGGTACTGCATGAAGAAACAACATGATGAAATTAAACTAATAATAACTAAGGTTCCAGATAAAAGAATCATGATTAGGTACCTTCCCATCGTCAGTGACTTCAGCTCCAAACATATACTTGGGATTCTCATGATCTCTCCAGCATAAGATATCTTGAGACTGATCTGTCCCAAGGAAATGGTAGTACAGCTCATGATAAAGGTTAGAGTTAGTCTCTGTACCTGCATCAATATCCTCTCCTTCCCTGCAGATTAAAAGGGCAGAGCAGTTAAGCTATCTGCTCTTAAGCCAAAAATAAAGTATTAAATATGAACTTACTTGGGGGCAGGGTAACGACCGTAGAAAAATCCTTTACTATCATGCGTCCATGTAATCCCACTGAACTTAACCTGTTCAACGAAAATGATCATTGAAGTATAAGGTAGAAGTTTTTTAATCAACGCCAATGTAATGATCATACCCATGATAAAGTATCAGGCTCCACTTTCCTATCACCAATCTTGATCACTTTAATCGTCACCCAGTCACTACCACTTGAGCTAAGACCATAAGCCAAGTACTTAGCATCCTCACTGATACTAAACGTGTTTAACGACACTGTTCCATCATCACTAAGAGTGTTGGGATCAAGCAACACCTCAGGCTCAGCTTCTAAATCATCCTGAACACACATCACCAAATCAAAAGTCAATAAATAAAAAGTCAAAGGTCGAGGAGAGTTGACTGAAACAAACGAAAGACCTGCATGTACAGAACACTATGAGCTTGTAGACCAGTGTTGTGGAAGTAAAAGTACTTATCCCCTCGTCTAAAAGGTGAACCGTAACGTGGATGATCAATTAGAGATGTTATATTGTCACGAAGCTTCTCCTTAGTTTCGCATTTTTCAAGAACTGAATCTGTTAGTCTCACTTGGTTTTGCACAAACTCCTTCACTTCTTCAGCATCTGGATCCTCTAACCTACAAAAATGTCAATCTCTAAAGTCAATAAGCATAGCTAAATAAATAAATAAATAAATTCAATCTTGAAATCCACATGAGATGAGACGAGAGTACGGCTCCGAATGTCCCGCACCGCACTTAACGGTATATATATCTATATCTATAAGTTTTTATAACCGCACTACAGTTGAATAGCTTGCCCGCACCGCTCATCAATCCGCAGTTAACATTCGGAGCCTACATCCAAAGCATATCTAAATGTTTCGTTCCTAAAATTCAATTAACTAATCTATTTTTTTTTTGAGCAATCTATAATTCAAATAACTAATCTATAATTCAAATAACTAAATCTATATTATATACTAATTATTAGTCGATAAATCTCAGATAATCCTCATTTCCAACGGATCTCAAAACGTTAGATGAATTTTACAGTTGAAGAGACGACGAAACGGTTTACCAACGATAGGGATCTGCGATTTTGACGCCGTGATAATCCTCGACGACGGAGTCGTCACGCCGAGCTATAGGATAGTGCAAATGGTCGCCTAGCAACGGCATGGAAGATCCCATGGTCGCAGAGATTTGACTGGAAGAAGACGACGAAGAGCGAGATTGGAGTCGTTGATTGAGGAGGAGAAGAGGAGAAGAAGAAGATTGACGTAAGGTATTTATAGAGAGGCGGAAACGGGTTGTTGGGACGGTTACAAACGCGAAAATCTGGGAACGCGCGTTGACTGTAAACGCTCTGAGCATTGGTCTTCTCTATGATATCTCTCTTCTTCTATCTTCTTCACCGATACATATATATGTGTTTCGATGATTTTTATTTAAATACATATATTTATGTACGAGTCTTTTTATACTTTTGGGATACTGATAATTTTTCGTATATTACAAGTGTTAGACAGGTTGAACTAAATAAAAAAAAGACTTTGGGTCTATAAGTTAAAAAAACAGAATCTGAGGCCCATATTAGACTCGAGTCCACTATATAAAAGCCCAATCACCGCTAACTTTTCACGAGTTAAAAAAATGTAGTAATACGTTAGTTTTTTTTTGTTTAAAGAGTCTGTTATGCAGTTTTAGCAGAAGATTAATCATTCGCTAAACTATAGAGTCCACCACATCGAAAGCAATTAATGGACGAGTACTTATATATTTGTACCCTATTTAATCCGTAGAACCGTTGGCACACATCAAAACGTCGTGCAACATTATACATATCTACTCTCAGACTCAGTCATGGAAGGTCATGTCGCATTCACATGATTTACTTTGTCTACGTTAATTAAAATACGAATTTAAAGATACTGATAATGTATACATACTGGTTTCACTTATGCGCCATAAAAAAACATCTAGCTTCTTGCTAAATCCAATGCAAGAATATTTGCATAACAAAAAAAAAAAAAAAGAATTTGCATATTACATTCTTATTTGCATAACAAAAAAAAAAAAAAAAAAAGAATTTGCATAACAGTTTCTAACCATGGAAAGCCTAATTGATCAAATTCGACATGAAGAAGACAACGGAAGATATAAATGTATGACAGAATTATAACGATAGTGAGAATCTAAGTTAAAGTGTATATATAACTTCAAACTGTTTAACAAAAAAAAAAAATCTACAATATCCCTCGGAATGTTACAACACTTATTATCACAAAATATAGATCCCTGAAATTTACATGTGTTTACATTAAAACTTCAACAGAAAATAGCCTAACAATAACTAAGAACATAGCCATTGTAAGGCTGAACTTGATTCTTCTCCTACCATGTAACAGACTGAACACTAGCTCATATTATAAAAACATGCAATTTTACATATAAACAGAAGTAACCATTTTCTATGTACACATGGATTCAAACTTCAACAAAACAAGACATCATAATAACTTTTTGTGGGCTTAGACACATAAAAAGTAGAGTAAATTATTCTTTTCCATTACCATATTCTCTTATGACTTCAATCTACCTGTACATATTTTTGAGTAATGTGTCCTCTTTCTTTATGAATAATGTTATCTTTCCTATATGATGTAAACGTCCCAAACGCCACCACTACTGCCAAACGGTACACTGGTCAACGCCATTGAAAGGTAAAAGATGTATAGTTTTTTTACACTAAATGAATGTGATCAACCCACCAATAGCATATTAGAGTCTCAACTAAAGAAAGCAACAAAACTTCAGAGAGATCAATCAAAGCAAAGGAGAGAAGAAACGTAAACTGAAATTGCTATATAAAAAAAGTTGAATAGATTCGATCGACACAATACCTTTTTCTTCAAACTTATATCTAAGTGTTTCATCATGTGATCGTGATCACCATCAGCTACAGTATAATCTTGAATATATCAAATCATGGGAAGTTTTACAAAGAAACCCTAACAGATCTCTTTTAGCAGTATGTCCACCTCCACTCACAAACACACATCGTTGATACATACATAGAGAGAGGAGGTGGACAGAATGCCAAAGATCTCTGGAAGAAATTCTTTTGTCAAACCCACATGATCAAAAAGGTTAAAAATCCAAAAATTTCACTTCATTTCTTTCCGTCCGTCGTCGAACGTAATCGGATTCAGGAGAGGTATGCAATAAGGAGCAAAAAGGGTTTTCATATAAAAGAAGAGTACACCATAAAATAAAAAGGCGAAACCTACAAAGAGAACAATAGATGAGAGAAGCGAAAGCTGGGGAAGGGTGAGAATATTTATTATGTTGTGAAATAAGCAGATGGGTTTCTATTAATGATGGTGATGTACAGTTGTTGTTGTAGCAGGCAATTTATGAACTAAGTATTATATATAAATAAATAAAACCGAAACCCTAGATTATGATGTCACAAAGCTACGGAGATGGAACAACAATCGTCTACTTTGTGGATGGGTTTAGATCAAATGACAACTAAAGAGAGATCAATTTAAAGAGTACCTGACCACAAAATAAACGGCTCCATTTATAATTGACTACTGTTAAGAATATTAATTTATAATGTTACCGATATTTTTCATAACTTTGCTGTGGAACTTCAAAATCATAGAACCATTTTGCTACAGTTGGTTACCAGCTATAAATATTATGTAGAGTTGTAGACTGTACAAATCAAGAATTTAACTAAGTTACATAAAATATTTAAACATTAAATGGTTAGCTAACTGTTTTTCTAACTATAGTATAGTATTTTGTTGAGAATCATGTATAAGTTTCAATGTTTGACTTCTGTTCTTGTGCGGCAACTTCCAACTGATGGGTCCATCTATTCCTCCACCATGGAGTGGATTGCAGAATCCAAGGCTATGTTAATGACTAAATGTAACACAAAATTTTAGAATAGGTCCAAGATACGCTAGAAACTCCACAAAGTATTTCTCTTTAAGAATAAGGTCCAAAAAAGGTCCGTCCCTTTTGTTTTCATATTTCAAATGACAAATAGCAAATGCAATTAAATTGACATCGTTTACAAAATCATATTTCCTTTCTGTCGAATGAGATGTCGCACTCATCACTCCCACAACCTGCAAAGTTTCATTTATTCCTTGTAAACAATTTGTCTTGAAATCTTTTTATTTCTTGACGGTCCAAACTCCAATAAAATGGACTTTTATTATTGATCGTGTGGATGAGAAACAGATATGCATGCCTTGCGTGCATTATTCCAACAACTCATAATTCTCCCCACTATTTACTGCCTCAAAATCTACCACTCGCATCTAACTTTCTCTACATTAAAGTAACATTTTATTCACTTATTTGAATTATGCAAATAAGTCTTATGCATACTTGTTTTTAGCAAAAACAAAAACAAAAACCAGCATACATGTTTAGCACCATACATATGTTCATGTCTAATGACTAGTAATACTATTAATTATCTATAAATAGAATACACTATTTGACTATTTCAGTTTGTTCTATAAATTTTGTATTGTTTAAAGTAGTACAATGTGAAAAGAATTATTAAGTTTGAATGATCACTGATTAAGTTTCATTAAAATAATCATCACATAAATCAATCATGTATGGTACATTTAAAATTAATTAATTATTAATATCTGTATAAAAAATCAAAAATTATTTCTATAGAACGAAATAGTATTTTTTGGATGTAAGGATGAACTTGCGCAAAATCACTTTAACATATAGTATTACTTGAGTTGATGTATATATCTAAACATATACAGATACTTGTGATTTATAAAACAAAAAAAAAAAAACTTAAGTCGTACTAAAAAATAAGGGGTTTATTTACACATTTTCTTAAAGCTAGTTTTGCTTACACGTTATCTGCATGAATTCAAATCTAGATGTGTTTTTTTTTCTATAATATCATTGAGATGGTCCTATAACAAATTAAAACCGTACACATGCACATATACTCTGCATACAGATATTCAAGTCGTATGTGCATTGTGGTCTACGGTGGGAATGACTTGGGTAGATTAATCTCAGATTCATAAGATATTAATAGATCAAATCTCAGATTCAGAAACTTCGTTCATTGGCCCTTTTTTCATTATCACTAAACTTCGTTCATTAGCCCTTTATTGTTGTCATGTCATAGTTCGTATTCGAATATGATAGTGTGCTTGTGATTTAATATGAATGATAAAAGCATGAATTACACATTCACCTAAAATACATTGCAATATATAAATAATAAAATCTAATAGAAAGCTATAATTTGGATGTTCAATTTACACTTTGGTCTGGTTTTGTATAAACCTTTTTAGCTTTTCAATTTACAAATACTTACATCCAAAATAAAAATAAATTTATTATGGATAGTTTGGTTCTGATTCAATTTTTAATACATATTTAATTTCACTAAATCATACTCACTATTAATTGATAAATTTGCTTTTAATTTGTTTTTCTTTTTCGTTTTTTGCGTTCAATTCATTATTAGTTTTTCATTTCCTAGATATGTAAAATACTTTTAATTAAAATTTATTAAGATATAATTTAATTTCTAAAATAGTTACTTTAGTTTAGTTTGGATCAGATCAGCTCTATTAATTGGATGTAAACATCCTACACATTAGTAGTAGTGGACCACTCAACACCCTAAAACCAATTGTTTATTTACCTATTCAGCTCATAAAAACCATTAACCTCGTTGAAAAATTAAAGAGTCATAAACTCAAGCTCTCTTACTCTGCTCCTCCTTTCTCTCATCCTCCAAAAGAAAAAATGGACTCGGTGGCGCTATACTGCAGCCAGGTTCTAAGCTAGACGAAGTGTAGGGCATAGATCTTTAGGGTGATGAAACCAGGTTCTTTATACGTTTCTTACGAATGGGTCACGACGGATAATGTTATTCAAGGGATAGAGAGAGGAGATGATCTTCCTGGTTTGAGAAGGTACTCTGATACAGCTGTCATGGCCAAGAAAGTAGGGTTTGAGATTGTGCAAGAGAAAGATTTGGCTAAGCCTCCGGCGAACCGTGGTGGAGTAGGCTTAAGATGGGTCGTGTTGCTTACTGGAGAAACCATGTAGTGGTTGTGGTTCTGCCTGCTTTAGGGTTTGCACCTAAAGGAACCGTTGATGTTCATGAGATGTTGTTTAAGACTGCTGATTATTTGACTAGAGGTGGTGATCAGACTGGTATCTTCACCCCCCATGCATATGATTCTTTTTGTAGAAAGCCAGAGACAGCTTCTGCAAGATGAGATAACCGTCTTGTTGTTGTTGTTTTTTTTCTTTGGAATTTCATGTTTTAACCTTTAAGAATCTTTTGTCGTATGGTATTTATATCATGTACCCTTTTATTTTATTTTATTTTATTTCATTTCTCAGTTGATTTGTTATTACTAAATGTATTCGCCCGGAAAGTGATCGGGGCAAGCACGTGTGTGCTACTTTTTGAAATTTATAAGTCAAAGTGTTGTTTAGTAAATTAAGATGTGCTTAGTTGTCTACACTGGGTCAGCTGGTAGTGGAAGTGAGTGGTCGTGGAAGTAGTGGGCCGGCTGATATGTCAATTTTAGTGTCAACAGTCTGATAAATTTAATTTAAAATCTTATAAATAAGTTTAGGCTAATGATTCGTTTGTCGCATTGTAGTAGTGCGTGCATGATCTAGTGGCGGAGGTAGTGCTTAGGGGGTTAGTTGACCCTATGAACTTTTATTAGAAAACCATTGAAATGTTATAAAATTGACCCCCATAGTATTTACTCAAATTAACTTGGCCCATGATTAGTACTACTACGTACGGCGACAGCCACTCGGCGGTGGTGCAGCATAGCAGACCTGACGTGGAAAATCTGATCGAAGAGAATCTCAATGGAAACAAGCTGACTGTGATCGACGTTGGTCTGAAACATTGTTGCCCATGTGTCAAGTTTATCCGACACTGCTGAAGCTGTCTAGGTCAATATCAGAGACCGTTTTGTTCAATAGCTGTATGAATGTTGTCTAAGTACTCACGTTCTTGTTGATTAGGCCACTATGTTGATTCCGGTAAAGGAGAACTCATTGGAGAGATTCTCCGGTATTCAGGCGTTCGTGTCACTTACTAAATTGTCAACTCGTTTTACTAAAAAGAAAATGGTTCTTTTAGGGTTTTGTTTGTACCATCCGAGACCGGTTTATATAGAGAACCACAAAATATCTGATTCTTGGTTTGATTTGGCTTTGTCCTTTTAACTTTGAATGCACGGAATTTGAGTATTTCAGTATGAGAATGAGATGTAAATTGATTTGTACCTACCCAATGAAGATATTGTGTTATTCTAGTAGTATATAATTATAAGCATTGATATCATTTTCTATGTGATACGAATACGAAGGCATATGTGTGTTATTTAATTGTTGGGTTGTGAATTTACACTACTATATTGATAATTTAGAGGTGCGAAGACATTGGTTGTTGCCATATACATTGTCATTTGCCACCATGAAAAAAGCAAAATCAATTTGTAGTTGTAACCGTAAGAATGTAACTGAGCCAAACACTCACATGGCCATAACTAGAAATGAAAGATCAATTAAGCCGTTTCAATATAAAGAAAAATATAGTGGACTAATAAGACTCATTTAACTCCAAGTTCCATCACTAGTTTAGTGACATTTTAGGCTTGCATTAGATTGTAAGTGTTGTAATATTCTTTGTTTCTAGCTAACTTGTTAGAAACTATATGGTCTTAATACCATATCCGTTACATTAGCGTTAATGAATCAAAAAGTTCAATAATAATGGTGTAAGAGATAGAGAGATTTTAGTTGGAATAGTAGCAAAACTGAAAACATGTATTCACAAAGACTAACTAATGATTAATGAATCACCAGCAACATTCAGCAAACACATAATAACAAAATCAAGATTCACTCTGTATGATGATCAATATATGATTCAATTTGCACTAACATTATATATATTGAAATAAAATGGAGATAAACTTTATAGGTCAAGAAGTTTCAAGATGAAGTGGTTTTGGTGGATCCATGGTTCTTCTCTTCCACAAGTTAACTTCATCCTTCGCCTTCATACTCAACGGACCTGAGAACGGAACTATTACGTCATCTCCTTCCTCTTCACCATCGTCTCCCAAACCTCCTCTCCTCTCATCATCGGAATAGTAACCACGGCGATGATCAGCCGGAGAATCTTCTTCTTGTTTCATCTCAGCCTCCCAGTCAAACCTTCCTAAAGCATCACGTCTGCTCGCCAACTTCTTCATCTGACCTAACGAAGGCACCGCCTCAGAGAAACCCACCGTGACCGGATGTTCATCCACGGCGGCGGGATGTGATTTTCTCGACGTGTTACCTCCAGACGTTGACGGGAACGAGAAGAGACGCTTGAACTTTGAAAGACGTTCTTTGGTTAAAGAAGAGGGAGATGTTTTAGGGTTTTTCTTAGGGGAGGAGCGTTTTGATTTAACGAGCTTGATCTGACCGATGCATGAGACTTTAGGTGAAGTGGGTTCGTCCCAAACGGCGTCGCTTTTGTTTCTCCTTACACGAGCGGCGTTAGGAACCAAGACCATAGGACCGGAGAAAGACGCTTTGTTGGGTGATGACGTGGTATTGTGGTGGTGGTGGTGGTGTAGATCTTTTCCGGGACTAAACGGTGGTACGCGTTGTCCGAAAGACATAGCTTTGGGAAGCATCTTCAAGAGCTTGTTCTTGTTCTTTGGTTTTGAAGAAGGTGAAGCATGTTGCTTATTGTTGTTGTTGTCCATTGATTGATTCACAGCAAAAAAACTATAGAAGATATGAATAAATGGATTCTTGCCTATTTGTTTTGTTTTTGAAGTTGTGTATATGAGATGTTCAAGAAGGAAACAAAGTTCGAAAAAGTCAATGATGATGACTGGATTAGAGGAGTTTTGGTCAAATCAAATGTGAGTTAAAAAAGCATTGAAGACATTTAGATGCCGATTTATAAAATCTACTCCTCTTCTAAGGCAAGTTTCTTCTTGTATACTATCTATGTATGATTCATAGCAAATGAAATAAGTTTCTCATATAAAAAGTTAAAAACTCTACATAAATATATTATTATTTTATAGATGATATCATTCTTATTTTAGTTTAGTTTCAATTATATATTTGAAAATCATTAGGTATTATTAATATTGTTGGAAATTTTCCTTGAAGTTGTCATAGATGGAAATGCTTTTTTGAAATGAAATGAAGAACGTTGTTAAAAGGAAAAAAAATGGAAATGGATCTCAGGGAGAATGTGTATAAAATACTAAAATACCAAATGTTATAGAGGAGAAAGTAATTTTCCTTTTTTTAATATATGCCGATTACCTTAAATATTAATTTGACTTTAATGTTGGCCTTAATAATCCCAAAATTCGATTACCTTGAAATGGTGGTGATTAGTACTAGTGACCTACAAGCAAAAATAACAAAGTAGATTCATTAACAATCCACTAAAGTGGTTGGAGCTTGCGTTTTTGCAAATGTCCCACATAAGTCGAGTAATTCTTACACCAAAAAATAAATTCGAGTAATTTTGTTTTTGTTATTAAGCAATCTTAAACGCTTGTAATTGTAACTGGAAGAAAATGTGGTATAGTCAGTAATTTGTTTTGTTCGAATATAATGGATTTAATTACCACTTCCTGAGATATAGAACGCAAAAAATCGCGATGAAACTGGACGTCTGACACATTCCAACGGTTGTGTGTATATGAAGTTATTGAAGTGTTAAACCCTGTCCGGAACTAGTTAATATAATATGGTTTACTTTTTCTTGCGATAAAGAATATTAGTCTATACGACCCAAAAATATAAATATCCATTATATTCACGGCACGATCAACTGTAATCCATTTTTAATTACGTTAAAATTTTGACAAATACAAAAAGCAAAGAATGGTGTCAGTTGTTTATGAGTCATGCCTAAACAACTGTATTATTATTTTTTTGGCGAAAATCTTGTATTATTCAAAATTTCAAACTCGATGCTAAACTAAAGCATAGTATTGTATATTTTATGTAAGCTAAGCTACCTCATTAATTATGGTGCATGGTTGCTACAAGGTAACCTGCGACGGTTCCGAGACATTCAATATTGAATCGAAATATTTGTTTTTTCTTCGTATGTCAACAATCAAGATTCGAAAATCTACTATATTACAGAGTCATATTTTTTATCTACTGATACAAATTGTCATTTAAATTTGGATTTTTTTTAAAATGTTACAAATAAATAATTTATACACGATATACAGTTGATTGGACCGTATTCATTAAATCGAACCGATATAATTAATATGTGTAAACCAATTTTTTTTAAAAAACTAACGGTTTATCAAAATACATAAATTTACTAATTATATAAAACCAATAAATTTCATATCTTAGCAATCCCTTAACAAATATGGAAATCTACTAATTATATGAAATCAATAGGTTTTGGAAATCTTAATATATCAATTCCTTCAAAAAATGGAAATCTAATAATTAAATGAAATTAATATTTTCAGGTGTTTAATATATATATATATATTTTTTAAATCCATTATTAATCACTTATTTAAATCATGCACTTAAAAATGCTAATGTATTTTAATATTAAATAAAAATCACTTTGTTTTGATAAATTTCATTTGTAAGTTTTTATTTTTTTAAAATTAAATGTAAATCAAAACCAAATTTCAAATCTAAAAACTAAAAACGCGGGTAATATTTTTTTTCTTTACAAAACAAACTATTGCAAATTATTTTTTTTAAATGTCATCGTTTCAATTTTAAATTAGACGTTTGATTATTTGAGATTTATTTGTTGGTAATATTAGTTTATACTAATTTAATGGATCTAAAAATTAAAAACTAACAAAAAAATGAAACTCAAAAATAGAAATTTAAGAACTAAAAATCAAAAACCAAAATTTAAAACAAAATTTAAAACAAAATTTTTAAAAAAGCTTAAACTAACAACTAATGCAAAACCAATCATCATCACAAATTTCGGACTACTGATTCTATGCTAAAAGATATTTTAAATAAAGATAAAAACTAATTATATAAATTTTTAATAATAAAAAAAAAATTCGCGTTTGAAAAGCGCGAGTCAAAAGAGCTAGCATTGGTGTGAGCCGAGGTAACAATATCATATTTGTGTCCCAAGAGTTCTAATTAGCTCAGTAATTATATGGGCCTATAATGCCCATCTTGGTTAAGTTTTAACAACATTTCTAGCCCAGTTTGCTATCGAGAATACTGTTGGTCACACGGAGACCAAACTACCTCATTATTTTTGTTTTAAGGCGCTTACTTATAGATATTTACTATATAAGGACAAAACTACTTGATTATTACGTTAATAACCCAAAACTTCTCGTCTTATACTAATCTTCCACCACGTCAGCAAAAGATTAAAATCAACGGTTAGATATAAAATAGAGTGTATCGCTTAGCTTCCGAGCAATCCTAGCCGTTAACAATCCTCCCGGCGATTCCGAGAAGAGAGAAAGAGTGTGAGCGAGAGAGAATGATCCGTACGACTTTGCTGTTCCTTGTCATCGTCATCGGGACGCAAGTACATGCGCAGCTAGTGCCGCCTGTGAGGCCCGATGGCTTCGTTTACCCACCGGGTCGTGGCGTTGACCCGGATACTATACTAATCGAGGCGTTTTTTGACCCGGTTTGCCCGGATAGTAGAGATGCTTGGCCGCCTCTGAAGCAAGCTCTTAAAAACTATGGATCTCGCGTTGCGCTTCTACTTCACCTCCTTCCTTTACCGTTAGTACTCTGTTTTCTCATTCAGTGTCTGTAATTGGCAGAAAGTTATTAGCTTTGGTTAGATTAGTTCGGACAGTGACTTCTCGATGTCGTTAGTACTCTGTTTTCTCATTTACTGTCTGAAATGAGAGGAAAGTTCGTAGCTTTGGTTAGATTTGTTCGTCGATGACTTCTACTAGTCGTTAGTACTCTGTTTTCTCATTCAGTGTCTGTAATTGGCAGAAAGTTATTAGCTTTGGTTAGATTAGTTCGGACAGTGTCTTCTCGATGTCGTTAGTACTCTGTTTTCTCATTTACTGTCTGAAATGAGAGGAAAGTTGTTAGCTTTTGTTAGATTTGTTCGTCAGTGACTTCTCGATGTCGTTAGTACTCTGTTTTCTCATTCAAAAATCTGTAATTGGAAGAAAGTTCTTAGCTTTGGTTTAGAATAGTTCGTTAATGACTTCTCCTTATTGCCAGTACTCTGTTTTCTCATATTCAATGCCTGAAACTGGTAGAAAGTTCTTAGCTTTGGTTAGAATAGTTAGTCAGTGACTTCTCGATGTCGTTAGTACTCTGTTTTCTCATTTCAGTCTCTGTAATTGTTAGAAAGTTCTTAGCTTTGGTTAGGGGAGTTCATTAATGACTTCTCGATGTTCGTTAGTACTCTGTTTCCTGTGTTGATTCATGATCAGTAGATAAGTTAGCTTTGTATAAGGTCTGGTCTGGAGAGTTCGTCTCTTCGTGTTTCCTTTTCTGCTTTGAGATTGTTTCATGAAATTGTGATTGGTTTTCTTTAGGGTCTGTTTAAATATTCATTCTTGTAAATGAATCTATTTGTACTATCATAAATTTAATAGACAGTTAATTAGCTTGAGTTTATTCATT
>JABAYD010072836.1:0-11837 GCA_014822095.1 Diplotaxis tenuifolia | reverse complement strand
TGTGGAGCGTCAGAATCAGACGTGAGGTCATGGGTCGGAGACGAAGGCTTCATTATAACCACCGGTAAGTCATTGACATTCAAGATTCCTGGAGAGAAGAATAAGCCGTTCAGAAGCCTCCGGAGCTTCCCCTCGGATCAAGTAAATTGCTACGGCAACATTCCGGCGACAAGAGGCCGTAAAACACTAGTGAGAACAGTTTTTTACTACGGGAACTACGACGGAAAGTCCTCGCCGCCGTCTTTTTCTGTTGTTTACGACCTGAAACACATTGACAATGTTACGTTTAGTACTGTTTCGTCGCCCAGTGACGTAGATCAGTCAGTGTTTATATCGGAGGTGATATTTTCTCCGGAGCGTGAGAATATCAGCGTTTGCCTATTCCGTACGTCTCCTCTTGATGTTCCTTTTATATCTTCCATTGAAGTTTATGTTATGGATGCTGGGATGTACGACGATATTGGACCTAACGAAGGTCTCCTTCTCCGAAGAAGATCTGCGTTTGGTGCCAAAGAGGCTATAAGGTACGAGTTCGCATTTACTTATTTCATATTTGACAATTCTATCTAAACCTGTTCACTGAGTTACAAAAAGAAAATTGAGTTTTTGTTGTTTTTATATTTTAGATGGACTAAGAGTATGATTAATACCGATCGCTTATTTAGGATTCTTAACTCATGATTTGATATTTTTTTTAACATTTTTCGACTAAGAAACATCTATTATATCTTTTATTCAGGAAATTGTTCTTAGTTTTACCCGAAGCTAAAAACTCCAATTAAGAGACCGGGATTAATCATGGCCTAACATTTGTTTCTTCTTCTTCTGTGCATCTTGGTAGACTGTGTGAATTTACATATATTGTAGTGTATGAGTTCTTTTTTAGTAAAAAAATCATATTTTCGTTGGTCTGTTAGCTTCTTTGGCTGATTATTCAGACCTGCAGAATTAACTTTTATTTTTGTTGTTTTGTTGGTTGTTTCAATTGAATTTAGCGACCCGTACGGTAGGGTTTGGTTCCCAATAAGACCAAACAACCCAGTATCCAGCGAGCTAATAAACACCTCACCCTCATCGATTGACACCACCGACGTGCCCAATAAACCTCCCGCGATTGTTATGTCAAAGGCTTTGTTGAAAAATGCCATAAAACTATCTGACAAGACCTTGGCTGGTAGTTCGCTTTACTTGGCTCTATACTTCTCAGAGCCTCAAAGTCTAGGCCATACCAAGAAACGGTCGTTCAACGTGTTCTTCGACACCAAGCAACTAAGTTCAGTCCCCATCGTACCGGTTTTCGGGAAAGCTACTCAGTTCGTCATAAGAGACATCGTGGCCACTTCGACATCACAGCTGATCTTTCAATCTACCAGTGACTCGGATCTGCCTCCAATCGTCAATGCTATAGAGCTACATTCGATTCTTAAGGCACTCCACATTGGTGCTAATTACATAGGAGGACAAAGAGGTGGTGGTAACGAAGGAGAAGAAGAACAAAGCGGCGGCGGTGATGCTCCGGAAGGTTATTTTTACTTCATGATTTATTTATAAACTTCGTATTTTTTACCTATCAAATAGTCTAAACAAATAACCAAAACCTTAAACATGACCATCTTTCTCAATACATAGGTTTGGAGTGTAATAAATTTGGAATGAAATTGAGTAATGATAAATTGCTACAACTGAAAGCTATAACTTTTTTTAATAATTGTAGATCGCCGGAAAAAAAAAGAACAAGCAGACAAAGCAGCGGGAGGTTTGTACTTGCAATCTGTATCCATATCTATTCTGTGGTTACTTTTAATTTAATTCATTTGCTATGTTACTTGAAATATACCGCCTAAATGTTTTAATGACATATTAATTAATTAATCAGATATACAAAGTTGAGTATTAATAATTTCTCATTTCTTATTCTATTGCAGTAACGTGTCATGATTATAAATGTAACTAACTAAACCATTTGATTAGTTATGCGGAAACAACTTGACGGGGTACCACCAAGGAAACCCAAATTACCACTCATTCTTGGCGTTACGTTGGGCTCTGCGTTTGCAGCTGTCTCGTCAGTGTTTGCGGCTATTTTCTGTAAGAGAAGTCAAAATGCTAAGCCACAGTCCAACACGGAACCAGCCATGTCGACAGGTACCCTCGGTATTATGTGTATTTACACACATTTAATCTCAACTCTTAGATTGATATTATATATCTTGGGATTGTCCTATATGATTTTAGGTGCTGGAGAAGAGGCAGGGGTAGCACCACTGGTCGGACAGCAATTGGCGAGCGATGCAAGCCACCCAGGGAAAAGATGATCACCGTTCAGAATTTCAATATATTTGTTAGTTCAAAAAGGGCATCGTGAATATTCCTTACGCAAAAAAAAATGTTTGTACTCAAATAATTGTAACTATATATTGTTGTTGTCAATTTAATTATTACAATCATCACATAACGAATATGATCTATGATACCTATAATTGGTTGCTGCTATTTTAATTAAATGCATCAATCTTTAACAAAAACAAGAGAAAAGGCTGCTGAATTACCACTAAGTTCGGAAATTATAATGTTTTAGTTTAAAAGTGTTCAGATTACTCACAACTGTAGATTACACACAATTTGATTTTTCAACGTTCTTTCCTCTCCACTTGGTTCTGTTACTTCCAAGGTTTTCATTTTCAGTCTACTTTTGAGCCCTACACCAGTTAAAATCTATGATTAGTACAGACAGTGATTGAGATTTTTCAACCACTTTGTTCCCACTAAGATAAATGAATTTATGGAGTTCCATAATACGCACAATATTTTTGTTAACTACTCATACAACTAAACCAAGTTCTGATCGGAACAAACAACCCCATCCCATCATGTCTGGTTTTCATGAAAATAGAACATTTTGGAACCTAATATATTTTGATATATTCAAATTAACTCATAAACTATATTTTTCAAATAAAAGGTACACTGTAAGGCATAAGAATCAAATCCAGACGAACTGATAATCGTGCACACACGAAAGACTTATGATTCAAAATAAACTAAGCCAGCAAATAGAAAATAGTCAAAATACTAAATAGATCCAATGAAATAACGTTAGATGCAAAAAACGCTAGATCCAAAGAAATCAAATATGTGATTCAGTACTACAATTAATAGGTGGCGAAGGTTTGTTTTGCTGTAATCTATAGCCGTAAATCTCAGTTCCAGTTTATACATTGTTGCAGAGGAAAAATTCTGTTTTAAAATAAATATTATTTTATAATTTTAATATAAAATTTATTAATTTTATTTAATATTTTATTTTTTGTTGGTTGAAATGTGGTTAGGTCTATAGGTAATTATGTTTTTATCTTTGAAAATATGTAAAATTAAATATTTTTTTAATCTATGGGTAAAAACCCAAAACGACAAGAAAGGGAGGAAATAGTAAATTACACATATAAAAATGAATAATAAAACATATTTACAGTAGAATACGAAAACACTTATTATCATTATTATAAATTTCCTGATAAATGAATTTCATTGGTAAATAAATTAGGCAAGCTCATCCTGGAAACGTGGAATTTAACTGTTTGATCGAATCTTGTAAAGAAAATGGGTCCCCTTTTTGCGATATGAGTATCACATCTCAAATCTAGACCGTTGGATATAAAATAACATCGACGACTTTCAATAACCCTAAAGGGTTGTATTGTCACTGAATGCGCACGTGTTAAACTACAAGCATATCGTTATTATTTACATAGTTTACTCGTCAACACGACCTTGCTTACGATTAAGTCAACCAATGGAATCTCCGCCGCAGAACTCCATCTCCGACGAGCGAAATCCCCCGAGGAGCTACTGGAGATGGAGAAAGCAAGACTTCTTCCCAGAGTTCTCTTTCCAAAGCTTCTCCTCCTACAAATCAGCTCTCTCCGCCACGTGTCCCCGCCTCGCCGACCGCCTCCTCGCGCGCTCCTCCGACGCCAACGAGATCGACGCTGCCCGCCGCGAGAGCGAGAACCCCATGCGTCGTTGCCTCACGTGGTGGGACCTCCTCTGGCTCAGCTTCGGCTCTGTAGTCGGGTCAGGCGTGTTCGTGATAACGGGCCAAGAGGCCCGTGTCGGAGCTGGCCCTGCCGTTGTGCTATCCTACGCCATATCAGGCCTCTCGGCTTTGTTATCAGTGCTATGTTACGCTGAGTTTGGAGTTGAGATACCTGTCGCGGGAGGATCTTTCTCTTACCTTAGGGTTGAGTTAGGAGACTTTATAGCGTTTATAGCTGCTGGGAATATTCTTCTTGAGGCTATTGTTGGTGCTGCTGGGTTAGGGAGATCATGGTCTTCGTATCTAGCTAGCTTGGTTAAGAACGATTCTGATTATTTTCGTATCAGAGTCGGTTCCTTTGCTAATGGGTTTGATCTTCTTGACCCGGTCGCTGTGGCGGTTCTCTTGGTTGCTAATGGTATAGCCATGAGTGGAACTAAGAGGACTTCGTGGTTAAACTTGATTACTTCCGTTGTTACCGTTTGTGTTATTGTGTTTATAGTTGTTGTCGGGTTTACGCATTCGAAAAGCGCCAACCTGGTTCCGTTTTTCCCTTACGGAGCAAGGGGTGTTGTTCAATCAGCCGCTGTTGTGTACTGGTCGTACACCGGGTTTGATATGGTGGCTAACATGGCTGAAGAGACGGAGAAACCGGCTAGGGATATACCGATTGGTTTGGTTGGTTCGATGTCGATGATCACCGTGGTTTACTGTTTGATGGCTTTGGCGTTGACGATGATGGTGAAGTACACTGAGATTGATGCCAACGCGGCGTATTCGGTTGCTTTTGCTCAGATAGGGATGACATGGGCTAAGTATTTAGTTGGTATATGTGCTTTAAAAGGTATGACTACAAGTTTGCTTGTTGGTTCTTTAGGACAAGCTCGGTACACTACTCAGATTGCTCGGTCTCATATGATTCCTCCATGGTTCGCTTTGGTTCATCCGAAAACCGGAACTCCTATTAACGCTACCCTTCTCGTAACCATACTCAGCGCAGTTATTTCCTTTTTCACCAGCTTAGATGTTCTCTCAAGCGTTTTCTCCTTTGCTACGCTCTTCATTTTCATGCTCGTGGCAGTAGCTTTGCTCGTGAGACGTTACTACGTGAAGGATGTAACTCCTGAGAGTGGTTTGTTGAAGTTTCTTGGTTTTCTGTTTTTGATTATTGCTTCTTCGGTTGGTGTATCAGCGTTGTGGAACGCAGGCGTTAGAGGCTGGATTGGTTACGCAGTGACTGGAGTCATATGGTTTATAGGGACTTTGGGGTTAGCGTTGATTCCTAAATACCGTGTTCCTAAGGTCTGGGGAGTCCCTCTTGTTCCGTGGCTGCCATCGTTTTCGATAGCTATGAATTTGTTTCTTATAGGATCACTGGGTTATGTAGCGTTCTTGAGGTTCATTATCTGTACCATGGTGATGCTTTTGTACTACGTATTCGTTGGTCTTCATGCAACTTATGATGTAGCTCATCAGCAGCCCATGGAGGAAGCTAAGCTTGAAGGAGAGAGTTAGCACATACATAATCGATCGCAACACTTCATTATGGTTTGGTTAAATTGTATAATATCACATGTTTTCATTTGTAATTTTTCTATATTCTTGTATTTTAGTTACAAATAATACTTGGATCGTTCCATCTTCATATTTTATCATTCTTTTCATTTGCTAATGTTTAAAATTTGTTGAAGAACTCTGTTGTATCTTGGAATCAAATAACGTCTTTCACATCTTTCTTGCTAACAATCTCCATGCATTAATATTTCGTAGGTATTGTTGTTGTTATGGAGAAACCGCAGAGACCTACTAATCAAAATTTACATAGAAAAAAATTCGCTTATTTTCCTAAGCAAACATTACAATTTGCAGACATTTTGTGATGTTACAACCTATAAAGCTCTTCTGTATAAATAAGTTATGCATCATAAGCTACCGGTAACCCGGATGTATGACCCTGTAATTGGGCTTGACCCGGTTATTTTAGCCCAAAACTTAACTTAGCCCGACAACTTGAGCCCATATGACTCTAATAGCGGTGGTTACTATTTATATAAACGAAAGCCTAAAAATAACTGTAGAAATAAACAAAAGCTTAAAAAACCAGAAGGAGAATCTGTGAATTTGATTAGAGAAAGAAGGTTGGGGAAGGAGACGAGATGGGAGAGAGGAAAGTGCTTAACAAGTATTACCCTCCGGACTTCGATCCGTCGAAGCTTCCACGGCTCCGGCGACCGAAGAACCAGCAGATCAAAGTTCGTATGATGCTTCCCATGAGTGTCCGTTGCAGTACCTGCGGAAACTATATCTACAAGGGAACCAAATTCAATTCCCGTAAAGAAGACGTCATTGGCGAGGTAAATCGAATGAATTTTATTTTGATTTGTTTCGGGATTGTTGTCATCAGTTCGGGTGAATTGATTTGATTTCAGATTTAGGGTTTTAGGGTTTTTAGAAATTGGAATGTTGTTTAGGCTGCTGGTAAGTTAGTACAAATGGCTCTTGAACCCTAGATTGTTCAGTGAATTATTGTCCTCATTTGGTGAATTGAAACGATTTCAGATTTGGAGGTTTAGGGTTTCGAGAAATTGGAATGTTCTTTAGGATGGTGATAAGTTAGTACGATCACTTGGAGGGATCTTGAACCCTAGAAGTTACTGACCATGGAGACACCTTTACTATAATCTAGTTGGAACCGCTTGATTTATTTTAATTCGTATTGTTTTGATGGCTTTTTTTTTTCTAATCAAAATAGTCTCTGGTGTTTCTTTCTATGTGCAGACGTATCTCGGGATTCAAATCTTTAGATTCTACTTTAAGTGCACCAAGTGCTCTGCAGAGCTGACTATGAAGACTGATCCACAGAACTCTGATTACGTTGTTGAGTCTGGGGCAAGTCGTAACTATGAACCATGGCGTGCTGAAGACGAGGTAAGGGCTTTAGACATGTTTAGCTTTTTGAGGATTTATTTACGACTTTTTAGTTTACTGATTTACTATGCTTTCTTTTGTACAGGTGCTTGATAAGGAACAACAGAAGAGAGAGGCCGAGGAGATGGGGGACGCTATGAAGTCTTTGGAGAACAGGACTTTGGATTCTAAGAGAGAGATGGATATTATAGCCGCACTTGATGAAATGAAATCAATGAAGGTATGACACTGATGTTTCTGATGATCTCAGTGTTCAAGTCTGAGACATGCATTTATCTTATGCTTCAGTTACGTGCTGGAATAAGTCTGTTTTTTTGTACTGATTACCTTTTGTTTTTCGTTTTGCAGTCTAGACACGCTACTGTGAGTGTAGACGCAATGCTGGAGGCATTGCAAAGAACAGGCGCCGAGAAGGTATGTTCCTGTTACTCTGTTTATTTGTTCATATATGTAATGATTTGGTATTTTCTTCACAGCGTGCTATTGTTGAGTCTCTTCTGTTTGCAATTGCACACCATCTATCTGTGAAGAAAGTCGTCTGAAAATAGTTAAGTTATACCTCTGACTGAGCTGTTAATGGTTTGTCTTTGACAGGTCAAACGTATAGAAGAAGAAGATGAAGCAGTAATAAAGTCGATATTTGGTGTAAGTTTCCATATCATTCTTTCGTAAATGTTGCTGTTTTGCTAAACTATTTTACATTTCCTGTCTTATCTAAACGCAGAAGCAGAAAGAAGTTGTTAGGAGAATTGCAGATGACGATGATGAGGATGATGACGATAGCGATGATTCTCCCAGTCTTCATAAGGAGAAGAAAGGACCATCTTCAGATTCAAAGGTTTCTTTCATCATAACATTATTTCTTTAAGCGTTTTCAGACATTGCACTTACTATCACCATGTTTTCTTTTTCTAATCAGGACTAACTGTTTAATTCTTTTAATTTTGATACAGAAGAGAAAGGCATCAGAAGCAAGTTCAAGCAACCCCACAGATATTTTGACTAATTCTTCTACAGGTGTGTTTTCAATCTTTCTTTTCAAGATGATTGACTTTATTTTCCAATTATTTCGGTTGAATATACTTAACAAATTTCTCCATTTTGATCAGAAAATCCGAAGGAGCCTAAGAAGCGAGCTACCAGCAAACAACCATTCAAATCCGTTCACATAACAGTCATCAAGAAGCAATCTCAGCCAACTTCTTCCACCACTCCAGCTCCTGCAAAACCAGAGGAGGCGAAGAGCGAGGGTGTGGCTAACACCGGATTTGCATCTTTGTTCCAGATTTATGGCAGTGACGAAGACGAGGATTAGACCATTTTGGTTTTTGGTTCTGAAACAGGTTTCGCACTTTCACAGATCTTATATCACTGTTTTAGTATTGGAGCCATCATTATACTGTTCATGTATGAGATTTCTTGAGTTGATATTAAAATGCATATTTCTAGAAAGTTTGTTATAAAATTGTTTTTGCAGACAAGAGCAAAGAGGATCTGCAAAACAGCAAAATACATCCTAATAAAAACCAGAAATGGTGTCTTGCATCTCTCACTTTTGCCCTCTCTTCTTCCACAACTCACCAAACATCTTTATCCCAGAACTCTTCCTCTTCCCACTCCCCAATCCATCATCAGAATCCTCACCCATCCCCGCCGGCTCCACGAACCCGACCACTGCACTCGGGTCAAACAACCCATTTGCAAAACACTTCTCCCCTGACCCATGACTATTCATCTCAAACTCTCCAGAAAGAACTGCAGCTGCAGCATCTGCCGCCTTCCTCCACTGCTCCGTTTGAACCCTCAGCTTCTTCATCTCAGTCTCTAACGCAGCTTTTGCTTCTTCCGTGGACTCAAGCCTCTCCTTAAGCTGAGCTGTCTTCGCTCTGCTTTCTTCTAACTCTTCCCCTATCCTACTCACCTTTGAAGCCATCTCGTCTTCATTAGCTTTCACGTTGGACATCTCTGATACCGAGTCGCTTAGCTGACTCTTCAAGCTCTCGTTTTCTTTGCCTAGTGACTCATGTTCTTTCTCCATATCATACAGTCTAGCTTTCAGCATCTTGATCTCATCTTCCTTTGCATCTTCTTCTTTTACTACCGCAATTTTCTCAACAGGAACCTCAAACACATCAGTCTCTTTCTCCACATCACCAGGGGTTTCGTCTCTATCAACTGTATCAGCCTCAGAAGCAGATCCTTTCATACGAGCCAGAGGGTTTGGTTTCTTGGATTTGTTGTTATCATGAAGAAGCTCATGTTGAGCTTGTTTCTTGACAGCTTCAGCATTTACCAACTGCTCTTTGAGCAGTCTAAGCTCCTCTTGTGCCTGCCCTAACTGCGACTCTAGATCCGATATTCTTCCCCCAAGTTTCTTCTGACCGAGCGGATCACTGCGAGCCCCACTGCTTCTTGGAGATCTACGGTCAACACAACCAAGCTTAGAACTCCGGTCAGTAGTGATCAGATGGTTGGGATGATTGGAGACAGAAGTAGATGAAGATGTTCTCAGCCTTGGAGCTTGTTGCCTCTGAGACAACTGTGAAACTCTAAAGAAGGAAACACGAGAACAGTCACTTTCCATTTACTTATATATCAGATCATACAGAGATGGAAATCAAATGTAGTCAGAATCTTTACCTTGGTCTTGGCATTTTTTATTCTCTGCAGAGTATTTAGCGAAAAGAGAAGCCAAAGTCGCTGGGAGCTCGAAGGGTTATCAAGCTCTTGTGAAAATCTGAAGCATAAAGAAAATAAAATAAAAATGACGAAAAAAATAGAAAAGCAGATGTCATTTATTCCAACAACTACCAAAAGCCATGACTCCTGTCGGAACTTACTTAAATAAGGTAATTAATTTTTAAAATTTGGCGAAAAAAAAGAAGAAAAAGATAATCAGAATCTTCAGTATCTTTGAAGATGGTAACTTTTATAACTAAATGACAGAGAATTTTCAAAGCTACAAGAAATTTTGAGACTAAATTGGTGGTTATATGTTCATTTTTACTTTCTAAGCTAGGATTCAACACAGAAGGATTGAAAACTTACCTTAAAGAGGATGAGAAATTCAAGAGGTGACTTAAAGAATATGTAGAAATAAGTCAAAGAGTGTATATTAAATATGAAAAGAAGATAGAAAGATTGTTTTCGTTGGCTGATAGTGAGTTGATGATACGAACAACGACAAAAAAACCAGACCAAGACTCAAAATGAGAGAGAGGGAGAGTTGTAATGTAACGCATGCACCTTTTCGAAACGGGCAGCTTTATTTGAAGACTCTCAGAAATCAAGAAGCCTTGAGACAGAGGAAGAGAGAGGTAGATAAAGAGAAATGTGTTTTTGAAGATTTGAAATAAAGCTGATGAAGTTGGGCGCAGTGAGATTTTAAAAACGAGGGACCATTTGGGGAGACAAAGGGGCAAAAGTGTAATTTCAAGCCTTCCAACCATCACTTTCTATCTTTAAATCCATGGACAATCGGATATTCTAGACCAAAATCTGACGTTCGTGAGAAGCTGAGGATGTAATGTAATCATGTATAAGAAAAAGTTTGAGAGCTGAATCTGAAACCATCAATGTGGAACATTTTGATTCTATTTATCTGCACATTTTGATTCTATTTATCTGCATTCCGTGATAGATATAATCTATATCATGTATCTAGACAATTGTTTATATTAAATACGCACACATGTATTCACCTACATATCAGTATTTCTGACACTCTTGTTTCTTCTTGTCGGTTTTATAAAACTATCAATTTGCATGTCCTTTTTTATTACTCTCCTCTAATTTCGACGTTTCTTTTTGTGTTATCCCAGACGTCGAGAAACCAATTTGATGTTTGTTTAAACGAAAAAGAAAAAAAAAACATTTTTTATGTATATATATATTTTTATAGTGAGCATTGAGCATTGAATTGGGGTTACTTGATATTTTGATGGCATGGGTTGTTCATATAGCTAAACAATTATTGTCAATGTATTATATTTGTAACTATATATTTTATTTGATACTGTCACTAACTAATTTGGATTTGACTTTAGTCATTGTCAATAGCTAGAAGGTGTGTATTGTTCTTGTCATGTGTAGATGATTTAGAAGCGTAAAGTGTACTTTCGTTTTTTTTCTTTTTGATCCTTTTTTGTAAACATTGACAAAAAATTATAAGTTGATGAGTGAATGAAATTTGATAACTTCCAGTTTGGAACACAACCCAACATAGGTTAATCAAAATTAGAAATGTGACTATAATAACTCGCGTTTACATTTGGAGATAACAATTAGAGTTATTAGCTCTAGGCAATTAATGGTAAGTGGACAGACCAAAGTGAAGTGTACTTACCACTTCAAGAATCACGGACAAAGGCATGTGAGGAGGAACCCTAAGTAAAATCTCTACATTTCAATTTTATGTTCTCCTTATTAGAGACCAAAGCATGTGAATCTTCATTTTTTCGTCCTTTTTTGACATATCTTCACCTACTGACATAACTATTCATTTACTCGGTAATCAATGCAATGCTAGAATAGCAAAATCACTCCGTAATTATGCATCAATGATGTTCTAATTAATTTGTTTTTTGTAGTAATTCTTTAAGACTAATGACCTCATAAAGTCTCATTTTATTTAAAAGGTCAGAGATAAGTCTTAACTCTCAAGGCCGTGAAGCAACCGCAACTCATCTTGGCCATTCATCTCACAACTTTTACTGCCCAACATTCTGTTGTGTGATTAAATTAACCGTATTATAATCCCAAGCTACACAATCTTCATGTCAATAAGGGCATGATTATCGCAAGTCTCTTAGCAGAGTTTCTTAGCATAAAGTTTCTTAACTTTTAACTGAAAACGCTAAGAAACTTCCCGAAA
>JABAYD010072796.1:2516-25092 GCA_014822095.1 Diplotaxis tenuifolia | reverse complement strand
CATTGGACATGGACAGCCCATTTGACATCCCTACTTATGAGGCAGATGAAAGCAACAAGAAACTCTTCAGGTTATCACTAACAACAGCGATAAGCACAAATCTAGTGTGGGTAATTCGTGTTACACAGGAAGCATGTACTAAGTGATAACAATGAAAAATTAAAGTTCTCTTATTATTGACCAACTTTAAACTTATCCACCAATGCTTATTATGTGCTTAATGCAAAAAGGACAAAATGCCTTTGCTTTCTTGCTCTATTTGAAGAAGAAAAGAGGGTAGTCTCCCAAAATCACTAAGATGATTGTTTTGTTTTCTTAAACAAGGATTCAGAAGAGATGGGCTTGGTTTAGAGAGTAGTGGAATCAACCAGGGCTTCGGTAATCTTCTTCTCCAGTTCCTTTGGCTCGATCCACAATGAACTTTGCTCATGCAATAGCTTCTTTCTCGCTTTTTTCTTTTCTTCCCTTTTTAGTCCCGTCATTCTCCAGAACTCCAGCTTCTCCGCTCTTTCTTTCATCTGCAATTTTTAAACATGAAACCAGTCTATGAACCAGACGTTTCTTGAATCGGATTACAGCTTTCAAGAAAAAACACTAGACCATGACTGCTCCGAGTCTGGGATCACGAGACATAAAGAAGAATCTCAAACTAGAATCAGAAAACTGGGGGTAGTTACTTTGATGCCACAAGTACATGAAATGAATTTTATGAATCAGAAAATACTCCTTTTGACGAGAGTGTGTGATGTTGTCTTTTACAGTGTGTCTTCTACCTCCAACTCAAACAAGTGGAACCTCACTAACTAATAGGTGTCTCGAACCTCACTAATTCATCACTATTCATCTTATGTTCTATTAACAGGTAAGAGGTTAAAGGCTCTAAACCATAACAACAACAACTAATGCAGAGATATTATTATGGTTAATGATTCATCAAAACCTCCACTTAAGGTTAAACAACACTTATCCAATCCCATATCCACATATTTTCATCAGCTCTAACTTAAATATCTCTATTCAACTGGTCGATAACAAAGCAAAAGTACCCTTCTACTTAACAGTAAACCCTGAAGCATAATTATGAAGAAAAAAAAACTTTCAAGATGTGGTTCTTATTCAAGATTACCCTTTCATTTTGATTTTCACATACCTGACAAACCCTTTCCCCTATCTTACTTAAGAATCATCTCACACTAGACTTACCTAGTTGATCAAAGATACCCTAGAAGCATAACTATTTCAAGAGGCAAACAACACAATAAGTCTTCACATACCAAACAAACACTTTTCCTCTATCTTATCCAAGAATCCTCTCACACACTAGACTGACTTCTTCATCCAAGATCCAATCATCATTTCCACTACACAAATCCTACATTCAAAGAAAGAAGAATCACCATACCAAAGTTTTCCTGAACTCTTCCTGGAAGATCTTACGCTCCTCGGCTCTAACCTTAGCAGCCTCAGCCTTCAAACGCCGCCTCTCCTCATTAGCAGCCCTCTCAGCCAACAACCTAGCCTCATCCTTACGCTGCTTCTCCACCCTAAGCATCTCAATCTCATGCACATACTCTCTCCGATACACCTTCACTTTCTTCGCGTAGTCTCTCCTAAGCCGCGCAAGCATCCTCTCCGCGTCTTTGGGATCTCTCGGAGCCTCCCAGCTACCTATATACCTCTCCGGCTCGAGAAAACTGTGCGTCTCCTGGTGGTTTCTGTGGTGAGTCGCTTCGGAAGAGAGAGACCTGAAGGAGTGTTTGGTGAGAGAGGAGGGGCCTCGCTTGACGAGACGGCTTAGTTGATTGCAGAATGCCATTTGTTAGTTGAATCTGGAGGAAGTCAAAATCTACAGAGATTCAGATCTAACCGTAAGGTATGAGAGGACGGAGCTGCTTACCAAAGAGTAGCGAGTCGAGTTTCGGAGAGCGGCTGGGCCAGAGACGATAAAACGGTGGTCAAATGTTAGCGTTTAGGGCTGGGAGGAAATACAGAAGAAACGTATTGCTTGTAGATTTATTTTTGAATTTTGTAATTTTTGTTTGTTGGTTCCTGATAATGTCTAAATTGAGGATTAAACATTTAATTTAGACTATAAGAAACGCACTATCTAAAAACGCGAGATCGGTTCTCAGGTAGTTCGGTAGGGGCTTGAGGAATTGGCAAAAAAAAATAAAAAAACCTTATTAATTAAGAAAGGAATATAAAATCTTATAATAACTACAATTTTATAAACTTTTATTTTATAAGAAAATATTTATTAGTTTTTGAAATTTATGAAACATATAATCTTTACCTTTTAATTAATACTATGTAAAATATATTTTTGAAAAAAGCTTGTATGAATTTTTGGATTTACTTGTATTAAATATAGTGGATAAAATAACCGTAAATATTTACAAATATTTGTCATTTTTTGAGATATTTGTATTTTTTTCCGTATCAAATAATTCGAAAAAATTAGATATCTATAAAGAATAATGTAAAATTACAAATATTATAAATTGTGGTAGTATTTGCTTCATGTCCATTCCTATATGATCACTAAAAGTTAATAAATTAATTATTTTGAATATATCTTTGCTTATTTAGCATAATATTTGGTCAAAATTAGCTTCTAGTCCGTGCTCAAGTTTCTATAAGCATCCTGTAATATATTGTATCTTTTTATAATTTTATAATATAATAATTTTAGTGCTAATTTATATATCATGACTCCACTAAAATGTTTTCTTGACTCCACAACTGTATATATCCGTCTTTATGTAAAATTTTTTTGAGAAAAATACAAGAATAATACTAAAAAAAGTTTTGTCACAAATATATCACTTAAGAATAAAAATGAAAAAATAGCACTAGAATGTTTTATAAACTATTCATTTTTACCTTTGAGTTAACTAATTCTAGACTTTTTTGTTTAGAATTGAGTAGTGGAGGTTTGGAGAAAGGGTTTCCAATTTAAAAAAATTAAAAAAAAACTTAAGATTTTTAAAATAAAAAATGTTATTTTGGTCATTTTAGTTTTTGAAGCTTATTTTTGTGACATAAACTTAGAAAAGTGTTATTTTGAAGATTTGCATTTTTTTTTGGTATATGATATTTTTTTTTGTATAAATTTACACCGTTGTCTCATTTTGAAAAACTAATAAATTCCCAAACAAACATAAACGGTAAAGTAGTTAACTATTAGTTAAAATAAAATAAAAAAGTTTCTTTTGCGATTCTCACACCGTATAAAACAGTCGACTTTGGCGGGTCTCCACAATGTGTAACAGTTTGGTTTACAAAACCACTGCCTCGTCACTTAGCATAAACACAGAGCATGAAACTCCGATTGGAGCGTGTCTTTCACGTGCCGGTGGCCCATCACAGCGGGCGTTACGCTCTAAGAATCTCGCCCACGGTTTTTCTTTATCTCTTGGCGCCAAGTGTCTCCCTCTTTCGCCACTTCTCATCAAATCACAGGGAACCTTAAAAATGGCGTCTTTCTTCATCCCCGGCTATAATAAACGTATGATGTTGTGGTGGTTTCTTCCACAAGTTACATCATCTCTTTCTTGATTGTGCATTGTAAGAGTTTGTGTTCTTGCCTTTGAGAGAAAATCATGCCGACTGGTAGGTTCGAGACGATGCGTGAATGGGTTCATGACGCCATCTCTGCTCAACGCAATGAGCTCCTCTCTCTTTTCTCCAGGTCTCTCTCTCTCTCTCTTACTGAATCTACGTGACCAATGTTCTTAAAATAATTATTGACCTATTTTAAAAAAGAATAGTCTAGGCGTTCAAAAAATCAGTCTAGTCGTCCGCATTTGAATAATCCTTGGACCCTTAGCGACTTTTTGAACATTGATTGTGACTTTGTCAACAGGAAAATATTGTAAGAGTCACATGAGAGTAGAGCCAGTTTGTTCGTTTTCTTTGCATGTGTGTTTGTGTTGTGGTTGGTCTCTTGAGTAATGGTTTTGGTTGTTATGTATAGATATGTAGCTCAGGGAAAAGGGATACTGCAGTCTCACCAGCTGATTGATGAGTTCCTTAAGACAGTGAAAGTGGATGGAACAACAGAAGATGTTAAGAATCGCCCGTTCATGAAAGTTCTGCAGTCTGCAGAAGTGAAAACACAAACACTTTCATTTCATGACTATATTTTATATATCTAGATGTTTAATACACTTAAGTTTTTTTTTTTTTGCATTCAGGAAGCTATAGTTTTACCTCCCTTTGTTGCAATGGCGATTCGTCCAAGACCTGGTGTAAGAGAATATGTTCGTGTGAATGTCTACGAGCTGAGCGTAGATCATTTAACTGTCTCTGAGTATCTTCGGTTTAAGGAAGAGCTCGTTAATGGCCAGTAAGTTAAAATCATTTGTGTATATGTATTATATACTTCTTATAGATGCATAAAGTCTCAACCTTTTTTTCTTTATAAGTGCTAATGGAGATTATCTTCTTGAGCTTGATTTTGAACCGTTCAATGCAACGTTTCCTCGCCCAACTCGGTCATCATCCATTGGGAATGGGGTTCAGTTCCTCAACCGTCACCTCTCTTCAATCATGTTCCGTAACAAAGACAGCTTGGAGCCTTTGCTTGACTTTCTCCGCACTCACAAACATGACGGACGTGTTAGTTTTTTTCTACACTTTAACTTAGTTTGTGTCTGTATAGTAAGTATAGAACAGTGATTATGTACTCTCTTATGTACAATGCAGGCCATGATGCTGAATGATCGGATACTGAACATCCACACACTTCAGGAAGCTTTGGCGAGGGCAGAGGAGTTCCTTTCTAAACTTCCTCTCGCTACACCATACTCTGAATTTGAATTTGAGTAAGATCTTTCGCCATTCTCTGTATCTGCATTACAACTTTCTTTAAATGTTTTACTTTGGTGAAGACTACAAGGGATGGGATTTGAAAGGGGATGGGGTGACACGGCACAGAAGGTTTCAGAAATGGTACATCTCCTTCTGGACATACTCCAGGCACCTGATCCTTCTGTCTTGGAGACGTTTCTTGGAAGGATCCCTATGGTGTTCAATGTTGTGATTCTGTCTCCGCATGGCTACTTTGGCCAAGCCAATGTCTTGGGTCTTCCTGATACTGGTGGACAGGTACACTTGATCTAAAACTTTCCATATGTGGGAATGGTTATTTGCTGTTGATTCAACTTATACTGTACCAGGTTGTCTACATTCTTGATCAAGTACGTGCTTTGGAAAGTGAGATGCTCCTTAGGATACAGAAGCAAGGACTGGATGTTACTCCAAAGATTCTCATTGTATATTTACTTTTGCTGACTATCTACTTAGTTGAATAAAAATTAGCATTAAAGTTTAAGTTACGTTTATGTTTACATGCTGGCTTATATAGGTAACAAGGTTGATACCAGAAGCAGAAGGAACAACATGCAACCAGAGGTTAGAGAAAGTTAGTGGTACAGAACATGCACATATTCTGCGAATACCATTCAGGACTGAGAAGGGCATTCTTCGCAAGTGGATCTCGAGGTTTGATGTCTGGCCATACCTGGAGACTTTCGCTGAGGTTAGCAGTTAGCACTTAGTAGTAGCTAGATTTGTATGTAACTTCTGTAGTTTCCTCTTGCTTACACTTTACTTATATGTGACTAGGATGCATCAAACGAAATTGCTGCAGAGTTGCAAGGTGTGCCAAATCTCATCATTGGCAACTACAGTGATGGGAATCTGGTGGCTTCTTTGCTAGCTTGTAAGTTAGGAGTCATACAGTGCAACATTGCTCATGCTTTAGAGAAAACCAAGTATCCAGAGTCTGACATTTACTGGAGAAACCATGAAGATAAGTATCATTTTGCAAGTCAGTTCACTGCAGATCTAATTGCCATGAATAATGCTGATTTCATCATTACCAGCACATACCAAGAGATTGCTGGAAGGTAACATGTTACATATCATCCAATATTCAATATGCATGCAATATTCAAACACATACATAAAACTGTCTTTCCTTTTTGTGTCGCAGCAAAAACAAAGTTGGGCAATACGAGAGCCACACAGCTTTCACTCTTCCTGGTCTTTACAGAGTTGTTCATGGAATCAATGTCTTTGATCCCAAGTTTAACATAGTCTCTCCAGGAGCTGATATGACCATATACTTTCCGTACTCTGACAAGGAGAGAAGACTCACTGCTCTTCATGAGTCAATTGAAGAACTCTTGTACAGCAGCGAACAGACTGTTGAGCATGTGTAAGTCCTTTTTTTGTAGGTGTTAACTATGTTTTATGTAGATCACAACTATAAAAATTAGATATAGAAAACAAAATAAATTAGACAAATTTGTGAAATGGTACTAATATTATTGCTTAATTTAACAGATTTGACTAATTAAGATTAATTTAAATTAATTTTAATCGATTTATAACAGTTTAAACTGATTTGAGTAGTATAAATCAGATTTTTACTCGGCTAGAACCTAGTTGCAGCCTAGACATATTTTAAAACCATAACTGGATTTGCTTGCATGTCTTAATACAGTGGTTTTCTGAGCGACCAGTCGAAGCCAATCATCTTCTCTATGGCTAGACTTGACAGAGTGAAAAACTTGACTGGGCTAGTTGAGTGCTATGCCAAGAACAGCAAGCTGAGAGAGGTTGCGAATCTTGTTGTAGTCGGTGGCTATGTCGACGTGAATCAGTCAAGGGACAGAGAGGAAATGGCTGAGATACAAAAGATGCACAGCCTGATCAAGCAGTATGGTTTACACGGCGAGTTCAGGTGGATAGCTGCTCAGATGAACCGTGCTAGGAACGGTGAGCTTTACCGTTATATCGCAGATACAAGAGGTGTTTTTGTTCAGGTAACATAAAAGATAAATTCTCTTGATAACATTTTGAATCTTTGTAATTGATAGACTCATCTTTCTCTCTTTTCACAACACAGCCTGCTTTCTATGAAGCTTTTGGGCTCACAGTTGTGGAATCAATGACTTGTGGGCTCCCAACGTTTGCTACATGTCATGGTGGACCTGCAGAGATCATTGAGAATGGAGTTTCTGGCTTCCACATTGATCCATACCATCCAGAACAGGTTGCAACTACTTTGGTCGGCTTCTTTGCGACATGCAACGCTGATCCAAATCACTGGGAGAAAATCTCTGAAGGAGGGCTTAAACGAATCTATGAAAGGTTGTTGACACTCAACAAAAGAAACCTAATCGTTTCACCCAGACGACTGCTTAAATCATTAAGGGGTTTGTGCATGTATAGGTTCACATGGAAGAAGTACTCAGAGAGGCTTCTTACACTGGCTGGAGTCTATTCATTCTGGAAACATGTGTCTAAGCTTGAAAGGAGAGAAACACGACGTTACCTAGAGATGTTTTACTCTCTGAAGTATCGTGATCTGGTCAGTGTAATTCACTCTTCTTGTTTAGATTTCTTCGGGTAGCTCACTTGATCATTTTTTTTCCGGTTTTGCAGGCCAATTCAATCCCACTGGCAACTGATGAGCATTGAGAAAGCCATGGTTGAGTTTTATTACTTGCTGCACTTCCTGTTGTGTTTCTGTTTCTGTTTCTGTTGTCTTTGAATAAAGAAGCTATTGTCAGCTTTTGCTTCCGTGACTGGTTTGGTTTGGACTTTTTTTTTCTGTTGTTTTCTTAATATCAATAACAAGTATTGTATGCCTGTCTCGTTAAGTTCTAATTTGAGAAAATAACATCTAGGATCACTTTCTATAACTTATATTACATCTTAAGTCACTTTGCACTCCTAAAACATTTTTTTATAATTTTATAATTGAAACAAGACTAAATTGTAGCTAGTGGGGTGGGTCCTAGCTCTTCTCTTTCTTGTTTTCGAGATCTAAAATATATATTTTTTATTCATTATCTCCTATTTCTTTCTTCTCTCATATGAAATATCTACTTTCTCTTTTTCTCATCTTGATTTATGGTTCAGCAAGACAAAAATGTCTACAATTACCACATAGTTTAACTTTTTGAAATTGAAAAGAATCAGACCAACAACTTCATAGCAAAGTTAATTTTTCTCCTTGATTGTTGTTATTGGGGTCAAAAACGTGTATGTATAACAGAATTTAGGGTTATATAAGAAAATTAAGTAAATTTTGAAAAGAATTCGGCTAGTGATGTGAGAAATTAGTGAGAACTTTCGTGTTAACAATGGTGGCTGGGTAGAAAAAAAAATTAGGTCAAAGAAAAAGATCTCAAAATTACAAATGTACCTTTATTTAATAAAATAAATTAATAATAATAAAAAGTGTAAATATGTGAAGATGTAGATATGTACAATAAAATATATATATATACACAGTGATTATACATGACGAATATATACGTAACAAATTTATCATGTGTATATATGGATAGTAAAACTTACAAATGTATGTAATAATAAAGAGTGTACACATGTGCACATATACGCATATACATATACATACTCATATATATATATATATACATATGTTTACAAGGTACATTGTTTTAACAATAAAAATGTACACGTATGAAGATGTACACATGTACACATAAAATTGTTCATATGCATATGTGTATATGGTATATTGTTTTAACAATAAAGAATGTACACATGTAACATTGTACACATGTACACATATCGTTGTATAGATATAATTGTACACATGTTTATTTTTATTATCGTAATTCTCTAATTATCTTTTAGAATGAAATAATATATTTACAATTTTGAATGGCAACATTTATGATTTTTATTCGAGCAATATTTGCATATTGTTTTAGTTATAAAATCAGTAGAAATTTGAGAATAATCTAGAAATACTCAGAAATTAGTTTTGAATTTATTTCTTAATATTTTTATGAAATTGTTTTGTATATTAATTATTTCACGTAATTAAGATTAAGAATTTAACCATGGTGCAGTTGTAATAGCAGATAAGTACGGCATCCTCTCCATGTTCGAGTCACCAAATGCTCATTTTTTTAATCATTATTATGTTTTTCAATTAATAGCAGTGAAATTTTGTTTGCAATGAAAAAGAAGAAATAAAGCAACTGCAAGTATTAGTTGTGGGGCCAACGTTGTTACAGAAAGAAGGCTAGTTGTAACTTTTTGGTGGTGTTTAGTTAGCAAAAAGTACTCTACTAATACAAAGTGTTCAAACGTAAATCACTCTTCTATAAGCTTGGCATTAAATAACTCAGCGTTTCGTATGGAAAAAGTCATATGCCGTTTGTGACTAGTAAATGCGAGAGAACAATGAATGATAGGAAGGGCCCATGAGATTTCCTTTGTACTAATAAATGTTCAATACATCTTGAGATACTCAAAACCAACAAAAAAGTGTATGTATAATAAGAAGAAATCGTTTATAACTTTACAAAGATTCAGATGATCATTTACAGTGTGATCACTACGGAAAACAAGTTTTTTTTTTTAAATCAGCAGGAGTTTCGGTTTTCTTTAATCTCTTTCTAGGTTTGAAACAAGTTTTTTCTGCCAAAACTCCAACTAGAATCACAAACCATTCCGCTCCACTAGACTACTAGTTACATCATCTGGTGGTAAAGAATACAAGTCACTAGTTTAGTTTAAGTAACCAAGGTCCCTTTCTTTAAACACATAGTTGGAAAGTATTTGGGAGAGATGTAGTAACCGAAAAAGAAGATGGAAAGGGACAAGATAGTTGCAAGAGCATTGAATCCAACCAAACACAGCTCTTTCTCCACCTTTTGTCTCTCCAACCACTTAAAAAGTAAAACCCATTAAACTCATTCATCACGTTCCTCTCCCAGTAGTAGTAAGTAACGAAGACATGTCGAACAACAACACTTCCCCTGTTTCTCCCATGCCCCTCTCTCAACACTTCAGCGACTATGGCTTCGATCCTCAGATCGACTACTTTCAGGTTCTAATCTTTTCTTTTTTCTTCCTCCACCATGCTTCTCTTGTTTTGATCAGTTCATGTTCTGTTTTGTTTTAAGGTTTTGGAAGAAGCGAGGAAGCACAAGAAAGAAACTTCGTCCATCGACAGTACTCACCAGTTCAAGCTCCAAAAGCCTATATCAAAGGACGACCTGATCCGAACCGCTCTCCACAACAACAGCAACAAGAAGAAGCAACGTTGGTTCTTGAAAAACGCTTTGCTCTTCTTCAACTGGCGGAAATGGCGAAGCCGAGGCAGACACTACGCCGGAGATATGGAGATGGAACTCGACGTTCACATGGCGAGGGCTAGGAACTTTCGCGCGTCATCATCAGTCGGACCCGGTTCGATATCTGGTCCGGTTTACGTGACGGAGAGCTGGAGCGGTACGAGCACACCGTACCGAACGATGAGACCTTCCTCGCTGACGACGAGTCCAGCTGCTGCTATACCGTATATGAGTCTACGGGAGCTTAACATGGAGAGGCAACAGAGGAGCAATGCATCTTCTTCTTCTTCTTCTTCTAAGTCGGGTCCTCTTTACTTAGTCACGTGATGATTTAAACATACGTTATCGGGATGACGAAAATGAAATAAAGTCGAAGTTACATATTTGGGTGGGATATATGGGTTTATTTAAGTGCTCTTCGTTTGGTAGACGCCGAAGCTGCGTCGGCTACATTCGGCTGCGTCTGCGGCTAGAAAATCCTGAGTCTAGACACATAAATTACACGCTTGCCTTTATATTATCTCATTATTTACAGAAAACCTAATTAGATCATCAGCATCGCAATGATTTGCATATCTTAAATTTTTTTTTTTTGCTTTGTTGCTTTTTCTGTTAAAAAAAAATTAAAAGTAATCATTTGCGCTGGCACGTGTTGCGGGGCCCGCGAAAACAGTGCAAAATACTATGTAAAACAGAATGCGTATCTGTCTCTTTTTGTGTAATAAATGGCCCCCCCTCTTGCATACGGCTTAAGAAGCCGCGATACTGATGGTCTTAGACGCACGCTTTCTCCTCTCTGAACAGACGCCGATCTCGAACTCTTCTTCTCCAATAGACAAAGCAGTCATGAGCTTTTCTCCTTTAGCTTCGTCACCACAGTGTCGTCCTCGAGCTCTGTCTTTGAGCTTCGTCATCACAGTTTCGACCTCGAGCTCTGTCTTCTCCAAATAGACGAATAGTCTCTGTCTTCTCCAAATAGACGAATAGTCGCAGCCACAGTTTCGACCTCGCGCTCTCATCTCTTCGTCCTCGAGCTCTTCGACTATACCCATCTCATCCTTTACTCGTCTTTGCTCTCAGTTGAGGTAACTGTCTATGTTTTTGTATTTCATATGAGTTTTTGAGAATGGGTTTTGGATCCAAGAGCCTTAATATTTCTTCTGAGCATAACTTGTCATTAGTCTTCACCTTTCCTTGTTTATAAGAATCATTGTCTGCATAAAAAACAAATGAACTATTAGATTCTGCTCTTGTTTAGCTGTTACTTGAACGATGTGTGTTTCATCTCTAATCTCTACCAATGGTTGGTACATGTTTTTTGTACGTATATAAATGTATACATGATGAGAGGTCCTTAGTTGTGTGATGTGTATGTCTGTATGATTGAACTAGTTGTCTTCAAATACTTTACACTTGATGATATTTGAACAGTCTTGAGAATGATGCCAATACCTCACACTGGTTTGCTACAGTTTCACTCTTAGTTTCTTTCTTTTTTATAAATTCAAGGTAAAGCGACTCGTGATAGAATTATTTGCAACTTACCTTCTTGTCTTCTTGTTATTTTAAAAGTAAAGTTCTATCCTTTGCCATGTCTTACTTACGTAGATGCGTGGCTGCTTGTTGTTTAGTTGTTCTACAAGATTCTGCCTGTTCTACATCACTAAGCACATTCTGTTAAGTTTATACAAGTTCAAGCATCAGGGTGGCGTTAAGCTTGGTGGAGATTATACAAGGAGCTTGCCGGCTAAGAGGTTGCTTCAAGGTTATGGTTTTGATGGGTATATATCAAAGAAAAGTCTGGATGTGCAGTGATTTGTTGGTCTCGGGCACATGGTGGTTTCTTTCTCTGTGTTGTCTTTTTCCTTCTGTTATGTGATTATTATACAATGTCCATGTTTCAACTATGTATCTTCAGTCTCAAACTATTATATTAGATCCACTGGCATCATAACCTATTTAGTATCAGGAAAGGCGAATAATGTTAAAAAAACATGCATGAGAAGACTCTTACATAATTGATATCATTCGCAATTGTATATGATGGTTGCCTCAGACGCACACAACCTAAGTACTTGGTTTTCATTCAATAGTAATTTGAATTATGAAATAGTTGTTGAAATTGTTAATAACTTGGTTTTTTTTGTAACTTTGATTATCATTTCTATGTTATACTGAAATATTTATTTTATTTATTTAGTTTTTGTTTTGTAATGAATATTTTGATATATTATTATTTTATATTTGACTAAAAGTTTATTACCAATTAAATATAATATTTTTATGAATATAAACATATTTAACTGTATTTTTATTTATTTACAATACAATTTTATAAACTTTTAAAATAAAAACATGAATTAAATGAAAATAGTTGCAGCTTCTACCAAACGAACGACATAAATCACCTTCCGCGTCTGCGTACAGCGGCAGCGTCAATGTCATGCGTCTACAAAACGAACAACATTCGGCGTCTGCGGCTGCGGCTGCTACTGCGTCTATAAAACCAACAACAATTTAATGAAAAGTACGATTTTATAATTTTTTGGGGGTCTATATTGATTGATAAATCCATTACATATAAAGGATGTGTGCCATGGCCGTGAGGGCAGTTAACAAGAACGTCGTAATTCACAGTTTGATATTTAATAGTGGGATTTTTAACATTAAAACCCCTCAACTAAATTTGTTTTTCGGTAAAAACCCTTAAACTAAGTATTCAATGAAAAAACCCCTAAACTAACTTTATTTAATGAATTATACTTTAGTAGGTCATATTTACTATTATTACCGATAAATCTTTAGTTTAAGGATTTTTAGATTAAGTAAACCTAGTTAAGGAGTTTTATCATTAAAAATATAAAAAATAAAATTATATAATATTATCTAAAAGTTAGTAACTTAAATTTCCAAAATTAGCATTTTAATTTTTTTTGTAAGTATATGAGTTTGATGTGTCTTTAACATCAACATTATATGTGTATAAAATAAAATATAAAAACTCAGAAAATATAAAAAAAATTATCTAAAGATATACCTGTAATAAAATTACTAAAAGATGAAAAATTAAAAAAAAACAATAAAATATAATAAAATTACATCTTATCTAATAAGCGTATAATAATAAATCTTTAGATAAGTTTTTATTATATTTTCTGGGATTTTACATTTTTAATTTATACATATATAATGGATGTTAAAAATACATCAAACTCATGTATTTACAAAAATAAATGCTAATTTTAGAGTTTAAGTTACTAACTTTTTGATAATATCATAATATTTTGAATTTTTTTTATTTTATTTTTTATATTTTTAATGATAAAATTCCTCAACTATGTTTACTTAATGCATAAATTCTTAAACTAAATATTTACCGATAATAATTGTAATTATGACCTGTTAAAGTTTAATTCATTAAATAAAGTTAGTTTGGGGGGTTTTCCATTAAATACTTAGTTCGGAGGTTAGTTTGGAGGTTTCTACTCAAAACAACCTTAGTTGAGGGATTTTAACATTAAAAATGACTATGTATGTCGTGGAACATTTGAAACTAACTCATCCCAAACCGAATAGATCGAACCAAAACTCTATATATGAGTCCAAATTTATTTACCCGCGCGATAAATCAAACTCGATATAAACATGGCCAAATCCGATTTAAAAACTTGAATATTCAGACCTACATGCAGCAGAAAGTTGAAGAGAATACTTTGCATAAATTTTATTCATTCTGCATCCAAATTTTGAAGCAAGATTCAGTTAGATAGGGGAAAAAATGCTAATAGCATCCAGTAACTGTATATCCATGTTTGTGTATGGTACAAACAGCTTCATTTCACATTAATCATCAAAAGTGCAATTTTTTAAACAAAATGATTAATTATACATATAGAAAACTTGAATTTTCTAAGTGTGATTAATTGGGATTATTAATCTGATTGAGTGGAAGTTTGGAGCCAATTAAGTTTCGGTTAAATAATTTGACACAGTGTAAAATCTGTTAATTAGGATAGAGTTGGGTATGGTTTAATCGGTTTAGTAATTATGTAAACCGAAGAACCAGAAATTCAATTCGTTTGGTTTAGACTGTCCGGTGAGTAAGTAATTCGGCTTGATAATAACTCGGAAACCAAGCCGTGTTCTAGCTATGTATACATTTAGGTTAAGTTAAACCGAAATCGGTTTGATTAGGGTTACAACATCAAGATTGGGTCTCAAGTGTTTCCTTTTTGTGGTATCTATATATAAGATACAGAGAGAGACCATCGAGATCACATCACACGCAAACACAAACTACTCACACAGAAAAAAAAAGAAAACGCTCTCCTATATTATTTACTTGCTCTCTCTCTCTCTCTCTCTCTCACCGTACGTAGAAAGAAAACAAGAATGGTGAAAAGAGGAGGAGGCACTAAACGAAAGATCAAGATGGAAAAGATCACGAGGAGAGAGTATCTCGCCACTACTTTCAACAAACGTTGTTCCGGACTTCACAGCAAAGCCTCGCAGCTCTGTCTACTCTCCGGCGCACAAATAGCCATCTTGGCAACTCCTCCTTCTTCGCAATCCAACGTCTCCTTCTACTCCTTTGGTCACTCTTCCGTGGATGCCGTCGTGAATGCTTACCTCACGGGACAGCGTCTTGCTCCTGCTCAAGAAGAGCCGAGAGAGGAGGACATTGGTGTATTGATGGCTCGTAAAGAATTAGGGTTAGAGTTGTGGTGGGAGAAAGAGAGTCTTTCCAAGTCCAAGAATCCTCAAGAATTGATTGATGCGATGAAAGCCATGGAGAGGATCTTGAGTGAACTGCGTTCTAAAGATTTCGTTAGTAATTATAATCAAAGAGATCACGAAGACGTGAAGAACAACGAAAAGACGCAGAGTGATGTCGTTTTACACCAAGGAACTCAAGACCTAGATGAAACCCTAAATCTCCAAGCAAGTTGTTGTTGCATTCCTGAGTTTGCTACAGGTTTTGACAATAGCACAGAAGAGCGAGATCAGACCCTGGCTATTTGTGATAGTTTTTGTGCTGAAGAGAACAACAACAACAACAGCATAAGCGCTTTGGATTGGTCTGATCATGATCTCTTGAGTATTGATGAACTTATAGATTTCGAGACGAGTTATGAAAGTTGTTCAGCATTCGATTATGGTGTTTTGGATAGTACTACTCAAGAGCTTCATGAGACCGAGGGGAGTCTTCTGAACAACTTTGAAGCTGCTCATGATGTCTCTACGAATCCACCATACCCTCCCATCTCTGTCGATTATGGTGTTGAAGAGGAAGCTTAGGAGGAAGATTAGGGGATTCATTCAACGAGTGTTGTTAACCATTGCTACAGTTTGAAGATGACAACCTTTCTGGGGCTTATTTATATGATTATATGCGTATAGGGCTTAGTATGATTAACTATTGCTAGAGATATGTGTCTTTATGGATATTGACTGAACTCAAAACCGGTTCAGCTTCCGTTTGGATTAATGGTATTACATTCTGAATAATGTGTTGTCCTTTGCATTTGTAGTTTTTTCACAGGAATGTTTTGTGATGATAACTATCTACAAGATAACTAACGAGATGTTTGAGTAGTAACCTAGAATCATGAGGACATAGTCTATGTCTTTCTTGCTTATGCATCTATTTTGCAAATTTCATGAACCATGATGGCTCAGATCCATCTGATGTATGTGTTATGTTAAGTGTTAACAGTGGTAGCAAATGAACCGTTTTCATTGAGAAGGGACAAGGAATAAAACCCATGCAGCTTCATCTCCTTCTTGGAAAAAAAAAAAGAAAATGTATCCACTGAAAGAATCAAAATGGATGCATTCGCATCTCAGATTCAAACACGCTATTGAGAGACCCATCCATGAAACAACACACACACACATGGGGTACATTAACCCTTCACAAACGAGAAATTCATTTTGTCTGATACTAAATTATGAAAGCAGAAGAGGTTGCGTGACATTCAAGGCACCGAACTTAGCCGCAGCTACAGTATATACCATTTTTCGCACTGCTCCTCCTCAGTTTGTCTGCAACTGAAAATCTAATCAGTCGTAGATCAGGGCAAGTAGTCTTCATTTTTTTTTTTGGCTTAGATAATCTTGTTCTTGAATGTCATTACAGTGGCTTCTCTGGTCTTGAGATAAGCTACTGAGACTTTCTGGAGAACATTTCAGTAAGTTTCTGGATCGGTTGTTCTATCTCCAATGCTGATGTAGTATAGGCCGCTTGCTATGGAAGATTCTCAGTCAGAAACGGAGGTGAAGATGGTGTGACTCTTGCTTTTAGAAGGAGAGATAGGTGGTTATCAATCCTGCACTTCAGCAAGTCAGTATCTAGGGTATATATGATGAGGTAACATATATTATTTCTTGCGTTGCAAGAAAGTTTCTGGTTTAAGGCGGGTTGTGGAGGATTTACTTTTAATACTCGTTTTTAATCAAAACGACCTGCAGTGCACACTAGCGGCCATAAAACATCAAGGCATCGCACTTTTTCAGCCCATTTGTTCGTTTAACTACAGGGAAAAATGTATATCTCGACATCCTACTCAAAATGAACCATGTTATTTTGATTTTAACTTTTGAAATGATTTGGTTGAAATTGTCAACTTGGATCATTGTGATTTGACAGAGATCAGTGAGGATTTGAGATTTATTCCGCGACCAAACTTCAAACAAAAATCTTTTGATAGTCGTACGTAGTTTGGTTACGAATGTGTTTATGTAGAAAGAGACCAAAAAACAGTGTTTACATGCAACAAAATGATCCAAAAAAATGAGAATAGTATATTTCCGCTAAAAATTTTATATAACTCGAAAGTATGAGCCTAAAAGCTTTAGTTGTTGTGAAAGATAATCAAGGTGAAGAAAAGAAGCGAGAAGCCACAAGGACACTATATGATGCCTATTTTGGTATGGGTAACACATTCACATGCTTGCACATGTGTTCCGGCCAATTAGCTCTTGTTTTTCCATGTGGTTCGGTATCTCTATATACACTCACGCACCCCTTATATATATTCACGTCATGGTCATTGCCAATCGCATCCATCGAAATCGTCATCACGCAATCCATGATCCACTCGCTTCAATAATGCAATATCTTCAACACTTTTGTTGTTGCCATAAAGTTTTACATTCTCTCCTTGTCCAACGAAAACATTTATATAAATGCATATAGAATAATTAGGTGTGAAGAAGTAGTGGTAAGTAGATTTTGAAGAGCTAAACAACTTAAATTTGAAAGTATCCACTACATTTCATCTTATGGCTACCTCGATATGAAATAATGTTTTATACCTCATTTGAATATTATGAGAGATGGCTTATCTATGGACTACACATTTCATTGGAGACAAAATTGAAACCTTCTGGTCATGGGTATAACTAAATGAAACATGGGCATATGGCCCCAAAAATATTCGGTACATAGATATATGTTAAAAATTTACTGAAACCTTACTAAGTTGTTGCAGTTTCCAAAATCTCACAACCGGTCTTTTTTCCTCAAATTAGAAATTTTTATTGGAATTCAGCCAAAAAAATTAAACTTTGCACGAATCACCAAAAAAAACATGAACTTTTGAACTGACAAAAAAACACAAAATTTTCATTGACTTTAAAAATAATTAACAATGTTTTCGTTAAATTGCCAATTTAGCACGCCGTCAGCAAATTTAACAAAAAAAGTTGAAGTGTTTATTGTTAGTGTTAAGCAAAACGAAGTCGTTTTACATTATTTGAAAATAAAAACAAGTATATTCATGGTTTCGAACTCAGGTTAGTTGGGTCAAATGTCAAGGTATTTTACCACTGGACTAATGACATTTTCTATGGAGTTACTAACACATTTAATTTTATTTGGTACTAATTGATTATAAAAAATTCTCTAAAAACTTAAAAAGATCTTTAAAATTTCAAAAAAAAATTGAAAACATAAACCAAAATAGCTCAGTTGATTCATGGTTTTGAGTGAGACCAAAAGTGTTGAAGTTGCAATAATGTACTGCCATGTGTTAGGTCCAAAACCCTCCAAATTTAGTCATGAGCAAACATGAAGCCAGAGGACGAGAACAAGCAAGAGAGCGATCGCATCCGGTAATGCCATCAGTATGAAAGACCTAAAATTTTGAAACCATGGAAGCATCACTGGCCTTCCCTCAACATAAGTTGAGACGAAGACGTATTCAGTTCGATACAATTGAGAAAGAAACGTTTCAACCACATATAATAAAAAATTGATTCAAATAATCTAAAATGTGAAATCGAGATCAAACCAGTCAAGTTTACCGAAATACAAAACCAGAGCATAACACTACAGAAACAGAAGATCAACATCGTTATTTTACCAAAATCCAAAACCCAAGTCTAAGCACCAAATCTGAGTTCGAATCTAGGGATCTATTTATTTTTTATTTTCAAATCATGTAAAATGATGTCGTTTCATCTCATTTGAATTTGACGTCGTTTCACATAACGCCAACATTTAACGTCTAGTCAACATTGTCTTAACTGTGGGTTCACGGTGTGTTAATATGGTCAGTGAATCATAAATTGCTTAATAAACTAAAAAGTCAACAAAAATAAAGTTTTTTTGTCAAGTACAAATTTTTTTTTATGATAATCCGTGCAAAATTTGTGTTTTTCTTTGCCGAATTCTCAAACTTTTATATTTATGTGTGCCATGAATTCAGGACCGGTCATATTTTAAAGGTCTACGCATATTATTTTTTAAAAAAAATTAAGAAATTAATATCAATATTTCACCTTGCTATATCTAAAAATCATTTCTAAATCAGACCGAAAAAACTTAAATAAATATATATTGCGTGATTAGAATAAAGTTTTGGCCGATGTTACTTTTCATTGAATGTTTACAAGAAGCATGTTTATATATATGTAACATGTATGTGTTTTTAATATATTGAAAATTTTAGAATCCGAAAGATATCAATGTAACAGAAATAGAGATAGTATGAACAAACTGAACATTCTGTTAGTGTAGGCCTTCATCACATTTGACAATAGTTTGATCAATATCAGGTAAAATGACGTTTCTGCCCACCAAGTCATGAGCCTTTAAGGACTCTTTGTTCCAATCTGTCCTATACACAACGGTCAAAATAGAGATTGCACACACGATCTGGGCCCCAAGTAGGCCATAGCATAGGCCCATGAAGTTTAAGCCCCACACAAACGCTAGAATAACAGCCACTGGTGCTCCAACTACATAAAAGGCGTAGAAATTAATCTTCGCCGCTACACGTGGCCTCGCACTGCCACGTAGGATCCCGCAACTTGTGGTTTGAGGACAGTTGGCAAGCTCACAAGCTCCGATCACCGGAAGAACCGCCGCCGTCAGGTCAAGGACAGCTTTATCCGCCGTGAAAACTCTCCCCCAAGCCTTTCTCCCCACGGTGGTCCCCACAAGCCCGAACACAGATACACCCACGGCGGCAACCACCGCTACTGCCGCCGCCGTCCTTGCCTTCTCCGGCCGTCCTGCTCCCAACTCGTTGCTCACCCTCGTGGAAACCGCGGCGGAGATCGCCGTCGGGATTGTATACATTAACGACGTCGTCTGGATCACAATGGCGGCCGCCGCTAGCGCCACCGTTGGCTCCGGGAGGTATCCGGCGAGGACCGTCATGAACTCGTACCACCACCACTCCAAACAAACCGCTATACAGCTCGGGACGGCGAACTTGATCAGCGTTGACCACACTTCATGATCATTACAAGAGTCTCTCGAGCTAGACAGCAGCAGCGGCGTTTTAAGACAAGAACTGGTGTTGTCTCTGCTCAAGTAGATGTAGCAAAGAAGAAGCAACAAGGAGATGAAGTTGGTGATGAAAGACGAAACCGCTACTCCAGCGACGCCGAGAGAGATGTAAAACGTGAAGAAAGCTGTAATGGGGAGATGGAGAAGGACGGAGACTAACGTGCACCACATCAACGGCCACGTGGTTCCTTTACAACGTAAGTAAATACGTAGAGGATGAAGGAAGCTATTAGCTAGGAGATCAGGCAAAGAGAAGGAGCAATAGAGAGATGCGACACGTGTGATGTCTTCTTGTTGGCGGAGGATGAGCATTAGAGGTTGGAGGCTGAGCCAGAGGAGAGAGATGGGAAGAGAAGCTAAGAGGAGGAGAAAGATGGTTCGCTTGAGGGTCAAGGAAGCTAGTGAAGGGTTTTTAGAGCCTATGGCTTGACCACAAAGTGGTTCCATACCGGTGGCTAAACCGGATAGGACGGAGTAACCGGTTATGTTGGTGAATCCGACGGCTAAGGCTCCTCCGGCGAGCTCGAGGCTACCTAGTCGGCCCATACACATTACGGAGGTCATGTTCTTTAGGTAGTTTAGTATGCTCATGGCGGCCACCGGGAAACTTATGTCCCACATTTTCTTCATCTCCTCCACCACCTTTTTAAATATAAATTGGAATAATAACAATAAAATTGTATAAGTGGATATTATTTAAAAATTTATGATTGAGGCTGTACTGAGAATAGATATTTTAGATATGGTGAGTATACCTCTGGCATTGTCGGGCTATACTTGTGTTGGAGATTTATGAGACTTGAGTCTTCTTCTGCCACCATTGTTAGAGTTTGTTTTGATTGAGATGAGAGATTTTAAAATACGAAGAGAAGATGCCCTTTTATAGAGTTTTTTGGTGTGTTTAATAGCATGGTTCATAGTTTGGCATGGATGTGATTTCAAAATAGTTATTCATTATTTTGTTATTCTTTTCTTAGGGGAAAACACATGCAAACGGAATCAAGTATGATCAGTCCATTTTATGTAATTATGAAAGACGACTCTCTGTCCAATATTTTGATTAAATACAATAATACATGATTTTCTTGACCATAAAAGTACGAATCTATATCAGATTTTTTCGTACATAAAGCGTCACATAAACAAACGAAAGTATAGGTATGTGGCAATTTAATACAGCAAAGAACAATAAAGAACAAAGACTCAAATCAAATTTCTTCACAACATGCGCGGATCAACTTAGTACAAAGCTCCTTTAAATGATCATCTTTTTATCTAGTTTTCAAATCATCTAAAACAAAATTGGTTAAGGAGTCGAGTTTTTCTTATAACTACATAATCTCATATTGAAGCTATATTATTCTTCAGAACCTTAACAGCTATTATCAGTAATCAAGAAAATGATGTACCATCACTATCTTTTCTAACCAAGGTAACACTAGAATAGGCTTTTGTAAAACCTAAACTTTTTATGATATTAACATTTTATTGAAAACCTTTTACAAAAAAACATTTTAGAAAAAAAAAGTTATCACCACTAAATTACCGAATCTGCATTTTCACAGAGGAATAAGTTTTGTTAACCGAGTCTGCATTTTCACAGAGGAGTCATAAGTTAGAAGTTAATACTTTTAAAAATTGAAGATGGACCTTTAACATTTTATTGAAAACCTTTTACAAAAAAAAAAATATTTTAGCAAAAAAAAAATCTGTCACCAGTAAATTACCGAGTCTACATTTTCACAGAGGAATAAATTTTGTTAACCGAGTCTGCATTTTCACAGAGGAATCATAAGTTAGAAGTTAACACTTTTAAAAATTGAAGATGGACCTAAACTTGAATCTGAAAATTTAATCTTCATGGTCAAAGATATTATGCATAGAACTTACAGCGACATTTGATTGATTTATTTTCTAAATAAAATGTTGCTAAAGATATTTATGGAGCTTAAACTGAATATATTAGTAGAAAGTGATATGATTCGTCCATCAGACTGGAAATGAAACTAGTTAAAATTAGGTATAGCGCAATGTCTTGTCAACCTCTCACTGTTATCATCAACGTAGAATCGACTTGAAAACTATGTATACCCTTTTTGGTAAAAATGTATACCTTTTCTCTCGTTGTAAGTTATAAGTTATAACAAATGACATTTTACATCCTGCCTTTGCTTACGTACAAAAATAATCATCATAACAAATGAAATATTTATATAGCCCATTTGAAATTTTTTCATGGACGTAGTTTTTAAAACATATACTGAAAATAGGATATTGATTATCTATTTATATTGGCTATGATCGTAGTAACGGTAAGACTGACGTATTAAAATCAACAATTTACTTAATTTTATGTGTTTCACGATTTTTATGCTAAGAATTAAATTGTGCAAGTCGTGTGAGAAAACCAAGTGAAAAAAATCGTAAAAAAAAACAGTGAAAAAGCACAGAACACACCAGTAGTGAGCGAGAATTGCAAAGAGAGACAGAGTTGAGATGTCCCCTATACAAAGGAAACATATCATCTCTCCTTTCCTCACTAAGAGCATCATTATCCGGGTTTCTCTCCCGGGTTTCTCTGCGCGTGGAACCCTCAAAATCCAGAGAAACTCTTACAGAAAATCCTCAATTCAGAAACTTTCAGAAA
>JABAYD010072787.1:0-18440 GCA_014822095.1 Diplotaxis tenuifolia | reverse complement strand
AAGAGCTTTTAATTAAGCACTGTGAAGAGTATTCACAAATCCTAAGAGCTTTTAATTAAGCACTGTGAATAGTATTCACAAACCCTAGTTTCTGGTAATTCTTAAAATTATCAGATCCATATCAAAACCTAGAAGCTTCCGCTGCATCAGTTATGAAGTCTATGGTTCTTGAACGTTATCATATAGCGGTCACAGACAACATCGATCGTGGTGTGGGTGTAAGAGGTGGAGGTTATCGTGTGGTGGGCTATGGACAACAACGATAACTCATGATCTTTGTTTGGTATTTATTTTTAAAGTCTAATGAATTGTCTGGTTTCACACATCTAATCTAACTATATTAAAAGGGGATATACTCAATGGAAAGGATGTCCACGTTCTCAACAATAATCAGCCAATACGGAGCTTGCTTTTTGCCATGTCACACCCGATTTGGGTAATGTTGGGCTACTTTTTTTGGGAGATTCGCTTTAGTTGAAACCTGAGGCCTGTTAAGCCCAAAATAGAGTACATCCGAAACCTTACCATGCCTCTCTCGCCAATCCATTCTCTGTTTGTTTTCTATTTCTTCGGCGATTGATTTTCTCAACCGAAGTTAATCAATCGACACCACTAGATCAGTCCATCTCTGTGCAATGAATATGTCCTCCGCCAAGCCGATGAAACGTACGGCAAATCTGGTGGCTCCTCAGCTTCTTCCGTACCGATCATAGATAGAGGCAAAACCGGTGTCTCTTCTGCCAAAGCTGTCTCCGGTGAGGCCCTATTTTGTCTCTTCATGATTAACTATATGCTTCAGGACGATAAAAATCATCTGGTTCAAAGGTTTCTACGGCGGATTAGTTCAGTGCGGTCATTCTGGGTGGTACTTTTGATCTTGCAAGATGGACTTCGGACTTTCCTCAAGGTTAATTGTTCATTTACAATGTTGAGAAGATAATCAGCCAATAAGGAGCTACTTTCCAATGTTGACGAACAAGCATGTAAGTGGTCTCTCCTGTCGAATCTATGATCGTTTTCCCTTTCCCCCTAGATTAAGGTTAGCATTTACACTCGAGGAATCTGGCAACTTATGTGAAAATTGAATTCAGTGGCTTTGATTGTTCTTATCTTTGTACTGAATGTGTTTGTTATAGAGTATCAAGAACACAAAGACTATAACACAAACTCAAAAACTTTATTAATCACTCAATGTTTTAGGAAAATAACTCAAAACCTAAAACTCTCAAATCACAATCTCACAACTCATAGCAAGTCATTGCACTCGACTTTGCTTTATATAGAGACATTATAAATTCTTATTCCTAATAAACAAACCACATTGATCCTTATCTCTAAGAATCCTATCACAAGTAGGAATAGGATTTTCTTGCACCTCAAGCTTTAATCAAGCTTATCTCAACATTCTCCCCCCCCCTTAAGCTTGATCCCATTTTCACTCACATCTTTAACTCCAATAAGACTTCTCATCTCCTTGAACTTGATCCTTGGAAGTGCTTTAGTTAGTATGTCCGCTCTTTGCTCAATTTCGGGCACATGCTCCACTTCAACTTGGTTGTTCTCCACACACTCTCTAATGAAATGAAACCTCATATGAATGTGCTTGCTCCAACCGTGGAACACATGGTTTTTAGTGAGGGCTATTGCCGATTTGTTATCAACCCGTCATTTTCTTGCACTCAAATCCCATGATCTCGTTGAGAAGTTCCTGAATCCAAATTGCTTGTTTAGCTGCTTCTGTTGCAACCATGAATTCGGCCTCACGTGATGATAAAGCAACAATTTCTTGTTTCTGTGAACACCATGTGATTGGGGTCTCATCGAGATAGAACACATGACCAGTTGTGCTTTTCCCATCATCCTCATCAACATTGTGTGAGTTATCACTAAACCCCACCAACTCACGTTGCTTTGATCGTGAGAACAAGAGTCCAAACGAAGTCGCTCCGCGTAAGTATCTTAATACCTGTTTTAGAGCTGCACCGTGTGACTCCTTAGGTTCCTGCATATATCTGCTCAGTACTCCAACACTAAACAAAAGATCCGGGCGAGTATGTAGCAGATAACGGAGGCATCCTATGGCTCTGCGATACTCTGTTTCATTGATGCTTGTCTTCTTTGGTGACCTTGAAAGCTTGATGTTTGCATCCATTGGCACTTGTGAAGCGTTACACGCTTGCATACTTGTTTCCTCTAAGAATTTCCGAGCATATCTGTCTTGCATTAGTACAATACCTTGATCAGATTGATGCACTTCAATACCAAGATAGTAAGTCAACTTTCCCAAGTCACTCATCTCAAACTTGCTTGCCATCTCTAGCTTAAACTCCATAATTGACTTCATAGCCATACCTGTGACTAGTAAATCATCAACGTACACACACACGATAAGCACACCATTCTTGTCATCCTTTCTATAAAGCGATGGTTCTTTTGTGCATCGCTGAGATCCAAGGCTCTTCAAGATCTTATTGAGCTTAAGGTTCCATGCCCTTGGAGCTTGGCGTAGTCCGGATAGGGCCTTATTCAGCTTGTACACTTTACCTTCCTCACCCTTGACTTCAAACCCTTCAGGTTGCATCACATAAACTTCTTCTTTTAAGTCTCCATGTAAGAAGGCGGTTTTTACGTCAAAGTGATGGATCTCCCACCCGTTTGAAGCTGCGGGTGCTATTACTAGTCTTATAGTTTCCATACATGCTACTGGTGCAAAGACTTCATCATAGACAATACCGTGTTTTTGAACGTACCCCTTTGCTACCAGTCGTGCCTTGTATTTGTTGATACTCCCATCAGCATTTCTTTTGATTTTGAATATCCATTTCAGACCAATAGGTTTAATACCTCTTGGTAACTCAACGAGAACCCAAGTATTATTTTTCTCAATCGATGTGATCTCTTCTACGCAAGCATCAACCCATACCTTCATCTCTTTTGCTTCATTATAGTCCCATGGCTCGTTGTTAATTACCATTAGTAGTCTCTCACACTCAACCTCTGCAACAAGAACATAGTCTTCCAAATATGCAGGTTTTGTTCTTACTCGAGTGGATCTTCTCAACTTTGTTTCTTCTTCTTCGCTTTCACTGTCTTCTTCATCATTCTCATCCTCTATCTCATCATCCACTTCATTGTCTTCACCACTCATTGCTCGAGTACCAGTGAGATCTTCAATGATGCAGAAGTTATCATCTTTTGCATCTGTTCTTTCCCAGTCCCAATATTTATGCTCATCAAACACTACATCGCGGCTCACTATAATCCTTCTACTCACAAGATCAAGGAGTCGGTAAGCCTTAGAGCCAGGCTCCGTTCCTAGATGCACCAGTTTCCTTGATCGGCCATCGAGTTTCTTACGACCTGCAACCTCTGTCCTTGCGTAGCACACACAACCAAACAATTTAAGATGTCCTAGATTCGGTTTCTTACCTCGTAGGACTTCGTATGGAGTTTGTTCAAGCAAAGAACGTGTTGCAACTCTGTTAATTAAGTAGGTGGCGTGTCTCACTGCTTCCCCCCATAGATAGTTTGGCACGTTCTTATGCTTCAAAATGCTTCTCGTCATCTCAAGCAAGGTTTGGTTGCGTCTCTCAACGACTCCGTTCTGTTGTGGTGAGTACGGAGCTGTCAAATGTCTATTGATTCCTGTAGTATCACAATAGAGCTTGAATTCATTAGATAGAAAATCTCTTCCTCGGTCTGTTCGAAAGGTTTTGATCTTGGCTTTTGTTTCTTGTTCAGCAAGGCGTTTGAAGTGCTTAAACTTCTCAAAGGCTTCTCCTTTCTCATTCAATAGTACCGTCCACATTTACCGAGAGTAGTCGTCTATTAGGACAAACACATATCACTTGTTACCCGGTGTCGTAGGTGAGATAGGTCCGCAAAGATCACCGTGTACTAGCTCAAGTGGTTCCTCAGCTCGGTATGTCGTTGACTGAGGAAAAGATAATCTTGTTTGGTTTCCACGCAAGAAAGATTCACAAGTCTCTTTGTCTACCTCCATGCGAGGAATCCCTGAAACCAGCTCCTTATTGACCATCAACTTCATTGTTTCAAAGTTAACATGACCTAAACGTGCGTGCCACATAGAAGAAACAGGTGACGAAGCTATCTGCAAACACTGGACTTTGTCGGCTTTCAAGGTCACTTTATATAGTCTGTTTCTCGATCTTGCAGTCTTCACCATGAGTTGCCCAAATTTGTCAAATAACATCAGCTGTTTGTCTTTCATTCTCACCTCACAACCTGCTTCAGTGGCCTGACCCAGACTTACAATGTTGTTTTTTAATCCAGGGATGTAATAAACATCATTCAACATCTTCTTCTTTCCTCGTCAAGGTTGAAACAAATCGATCCTTTACCTCTAATATCAATGCACGAATCATCACCGAATCGCACCTTTCCTGTAACCTCCTCATCAAGCTTGACAAAAAACCTTCTATTTCCACTCATATGGTTAGAGGCTCCATTGTCGAGATACCAGAGATTAGTAGTATCTTTCTCGTTCTCAAACACCTTAAGATTTACCTTTCCTTCATTAAGGTACACAACCTCGTGTACCATCAGATTATCAGCTTCATGTGTGTCATTATCCTCTTTCTCCTCAACGGTTTCTTGGAGTTTCAGCAATCTATCAGGACAGTCCACTGCATAATGGCCCTGTTTATCACACCGAAATCACGTGATATGAGATGCATTCTTGTCTTGGTTCTGTTTGTAAGCTTCTCTCTGACTGTGATAAGATCCAAAGCCATATGTTTCTCTCTAACTTTGATATGGTCCAGAGCCATATCTTCCTCTTCCTCATCCTCTCCAGTTAGATCGTCCTCCTCTGCCTCTTCCTCGGTTATAACCACCATTGTAGCCTTCTTGAGATGATTCACCGTACATAAGTTTCCCATTCTCTTCAGCTGTCTCTTCTTCCTCATTAACCCGTTCTTCATATGCTTTTCAACCTCCCCACTATGTCTTCAAAACTTGAGGTATTCAAATCAAGGAATTGCTCAAGAGAGACAACCATATGAATATACTTCTTCCTTGGTAGGCTCTTGAGAAACTTCTTCACAAGCTTCGGTTCATCAATTATTTTTCCCAAAGATGCTGCTTTTGCTGATATCTCAGCTACTTTTCCAGCAAAAATATCGATCGTATCTTCATCCTTCATCTTTCATTTGTCTAAATCAGTCATCAACCTATGTATCCTAGCTTCTCTTACTCTATCAGCTCCAACGTACCGTGCTTTGATAGCATCCCACATCGCTTTTGCTGAGTCAAGGCCTCCAATCTGAAGATTTGTGCTTCTGGTATAGATTGAATTAATAGCGATATTGCCAGATCATTCTTCTCTTCAAATTTGTTTCCAGGTTCGATGGTTTCCCAGACTTTATTGACTTTGAGTGCAAATTTCATCTTAATCGCCCAAACGGTGTAATTGGCGGAGTTCAGCATCGGTAGTTTGATGGAAGTAGTTATAGCATCTTTGTCGCTCGTCTCGGGTATATCCTTCGTGTCTGCCATGGTTGTCGTCTTCTTCGAATAGTATTAGGGCTCTGATACCAAATATAGAGTATCAAGAACACAAAGACTATTACACAAACTCAAATACTTTATTAATTACTCAATGTTTTAGGAAAATAACTCAAAACCTAAAACTCTCAGATCACAATCTCACAACTCATATCAAGTCATTGCACTCGACTTTGCTTTATATAGATACATTATAAATTCCTATTCCTAATAAACAAAACACATTGATCCTTATCTCTAAAAATCCTATCACAAGTAGGAATAGGCTTTTCTTACACCTCAAGCTTTAATCAAGCTTATCTCAACATTTGTGGTTTAAAGATGAAACTGGCATTGGTTCTTGAACTAAAACTTTGTTTGTCATTTCTTTTGCTTTTAGGTTTCAAGTGGAAGCCATTCAGTCACAATCATGGGTAAAACTTTGGTGATATTTGGTGGGCAAGATGCAAAGATATCACTTCTGAACTATTTCCATTTACTTCATCTAGAAACTATGACCTGAGATAAGATAGATTCCATGTAAGATTTTTAAAATGTTCCTGTCATTTTTCTCTTTTGAAGAAGTCAAACCCTTTTAAAATTAGAATATAACCAGAATAAGCTTTTAGAAAGCCACCAATTTACTCCTTGATATTATTAGGAAAGATTTGCAACAAGGTTTAAACTATTGTCAACTTGGAGAGCTGTATCTCCGTCTCCAAAGTTTGACCGTGTTGCTGCAGTGCATGCAGAACGTTGCCTTCTTATATTTAGCGGGTGTCCACATTCTATATGTTTCGATGATTTGTATGTCCTTGATTTTCCGACTGTAAGTTAAGCTCAGCGTATATTGTTTCAGCATCCTTCTTTCATTACATTCTTTATTCGCATCTGACATAACTCTCACAGAGTTGGAGTGGCTAATACCAGCACAACAAGGCGAGACACCTATTCCTCGATCTGGACATGCTGGCATGACAACTGGGGAGAACTTGTTTATCGTTGGCGGCGGTGATAACAAGAGTGGTAGGTTTACGCATGTTTCCTTGGAGATTCTCTGTTTTCTTCTGTTTATCACTCCGGATTAAAAACATGTTAACAATATCTTCCAAGTACCAAATTTCAGTATAAAACAATATATATCTTTGAAGTGCATGTTACTATTATATTCTCTAAAAAATTTGTCTTCTTACGGTGGCAGTAGTATGTGCGCGGTGAACCTAATATGTAAGTTTATGAGTATTATGAGTATATTCACAGCTCATTTGCGCACCTCTAATTATATGCTTCTACTTTATCCACTAAAACCATACATATATGGTTTCTCTTCATCAACAATATATGAAACTTTTATTTTTCTTCTAAACCACTGTCTATACTAAACAAAAAGTTTTACTCAACCTCCTTTACTCAAGATTATATCAGTTTCACAACCTTTTGATATATCATTCAAATGACAAGCTGAACAACAACACTCTCAATCAATATATAAACCGCTACAAAATACTAACAAAGAAAACAAAAACAAAAATCATGAGGATTTTAGGAAAAAAAAAACTCTTCTGTCATATCATTTTATTGTAATGATCCAACTGGAATTTGTACATCAATGACCATGAAACTCATTTTTATGAGAAACATCAGCCGTGAAGATTTCAAATAGTCGGTATCTAAACCCACAAATAATAATAATTTAACTAGATCTTAGCCCGCAAAATTTTTTAAATTATATAATAAAATTTATCAATAAATTAATATAGTTTGATGTTTTATACTATCTAAATTTATAATAATGTTTATATAACTTATAATATTATTAATATAAAATATATAAATTTGTATTTTTGTAAAATGTTTTTAAAAAAATATGATTATGTAACATTACTAATTTACATATATTATTTTTTCTTTCCAAAATTGAAAGATATGTAAATATTAAGTTAAGTTACAAAATTCATAAAAAAAGTTCGGATCGTGCTAAAAGTATTTTACATAATTTTTAATTTTTGGTTATAAATAAAAAAAGAAATAAATTTTAATTATATTTAGGACAATTAAAAATTTAATCAAATCATTTACAAAACTATATCTTGAAAAAATTCTTAAATATTTTTTTTAGAATTCATTCAATATTTATTTGTATTTCAAATAGAAAATAAAGAGATGAAAATATATTATAATAACATTATGTAAAATTTGATAAACTTTCTAAGGATAGTCCAAATTAAAAAAAAAAATCACACATGCAATGAGTCTTTACTTCTGTTTTGATATAATATATATTTCAATTATATAATAAAATTTATCAATAAATTAATATAATTTGATGTTGTATACTATCTAGCCTTATAATACTGTTTATGTAACTTATAATATTATTACTATAAAATTTATAAATCTGTATTTTGTAAAAAAAAATATTATGTAACATTACTGTTTTACATATTTTTATTTCTAAATTTCAAATATATGTAAAAATTAAATCAAGTTGGACCGACATAATTCATAAAAACAATTTGGGATAGTGTTAAAAGTATTTTACATAATTTTAAATTGTTGGTTATAAATAGAAAATTAAATAAAATTTTAATTATACTTATGATAATTAAAATTTAATCAAATAATTTTCGAAAATATATCCTGAAAAGATTCTAAAAGATTTTTTTTTTTAAAAAATTGTTAGAATTTATTCAAAATATTTATTTTTATTTCAAATAAAAATAAAGATATAAATAATATTATAATGATGTTATGTAAAATTTTATAAACTTTCTAAGGATAGTCCAAATTTTAAAACACACACACATAAAATAAGTCATGACTTTTGTTTTGATATAATAGCTACTATAATTTTTATGATGAACCATATAAATTAAAAGTAGATGATAAGTGTTCATATTTTTATAACTTTTGGCTCAAATTTGTGCATGGACAAAGAAAAGCCAAAGACAAAACTTGAAAGGAGTTATCTCTTTATATCTGTCAAAAAACGGTCTTCACTCATAGTCAACTGTATGTATGTAGTTTTCTCATGTGTTGGGTTAACGTCATTAAAGAAAAAAAATTACATCTTCTAAAAGTAAAGAACATAGTTTACAAAAAAATTCAAAGATGTAACATCGTACCAAGCTAAACAAACAATTCATGGTTTAATTATTAAAGTTTCTATTTTTGATGTTCTCCTATGTTTTAGGCTTATATCGGGGATTCTAAGTATAGTGAAGTGATTTTTTTTTTAAAAATCTCTTACTAAATTGTTTATGACTCCCCAACATATCTGAGATGCCCCTAATTATCTTCACCCTTGCATACCTTAACATGAATCACAACTTAAATGCTGTTTAATGCTTTATACAACGCAAATTAAAGCTACCAGTCATTTCTTTGATATACACTACTATATTATCACAAAACTATTGATCTCATACATTAGTTTAACTTTGTTTGATATTTAAACATTTTTGATGTTTCTTTATAACGATAATAAGCACAATCATCTTTCTAAAATTAGTCAAGCAAACCATATTTTTAGTTTACATAGACTGCACACAAAATTCTCAATATCAAAAGTTAAAGCAATTATTTATTTATGGCAAAACATCAAAAAATATAAAGTATCAAAATTAAGATCATTGTAATTAAAACTCAAAATAAAATATATTTAAGGCCATTATCCGCGCGTATATTTAAGGCCATTATCCGCGCGTAGCGCGGAGAAAGATTCTAGTAGGTATAATAGTTAATCGTACTTTTGAGTTGAGTTGCAGTTTTATCTCTTATGTTTTGTATTTGTGAATTGTTCCGCAATGGTTTAAGTTGTCGTTTTCTTGTGGATTTTAAATACTGGGACTATCTAGTTGTGTCATAGCTTATGTATAAACATATGTATTTTACTTATGACTGAATTTCAATTTGAAAAAAAATCAGTATAATCTTAGCTTTGGTATAAATAGACCTATGAGCTGTCCCAAAAAAAGGCCTATGTAGCTGAGCCGTTGGCAAATTATATTGGCTTTAAGCTCAGGCCTAGTTTATCATTTTCTTAGGGTTTGATTGGCAGAACATTAGCATAAACAGTATTATCCAATCAACAATTACTAAAAAACATTTAGAAGAGCATTTACTAAATGTCAATGTTCCCCAAATGCTCTAGACTCAATGCTCTCATATAGAACTTTTAAAAGAACATTTACATTTAGAATATATAAAAAGTAAAAAAAAAATTTATATATTTGATTTATTTTCATTTATTAATATAAAAATATTTTTATAATAAGAAATATAATTTTATAATTTTAAAAATAAAAATTGCAATTAAATATTTTCTACTTTTTAAAAGAACAATTTTCACATTTAAAATATAATATTTAATTTATATAATTATACATATCATTCATTATTTTTAATAATAAACAAAATAATATATATTTATTTATATATAAATTATATAATTTATTTATTTTATATTTTATTATAATATTAAAAATTATTTTATATCAAAATATAATTTAATACTTTAAAATATATTTAAAATTTTGTAAATAATAATATTTCACATAGAAAATATAATATAATTTATAAAATAATATCTTTCTATTTGTAAAAAAATAGAATATTAAGATATTATATAGATATTATTTAAGATAAATACATTATATAGTAACTTTATGATAATTTTAAAATTGTATATTACTACTGTTCTACCAATAATTTTATTAAAAACATTACTGAAACCATACAAGCTTATGCAGCATACTGTTTCTACAGCATTCTCTTATCTGCGGTACCAAGGCTTTAGAATCGAGTTGTTGTATGGAGCCTCACTTTTTCTCTAAATGATGGGTTTTATATTTGAGGCCCATCTTTAGAAGCCCTCGTAGTGAAAAAAAAAAAATCTCTGAATAGATTAGAGTTCAATCAAACACAGTGCTCAAAGGACCCGAGGCGTTTCCTTATCCCGAACAAACAACGCAGACTCCTTTCATTGACGAACCAAAGAAGACCTTTCTACTTCACTGACATGGCTGCTTCACTCCCTTCCACTGCTCACACCAGACCGATTCTTCGATTGAGAGCGAATGATTCCAAGTCCCTTGTCTCTGTCCCAGGTACGTCTCGGCTCTCTCGCCTTGATTAACTGGGGAATCAGACTCCTATTTTATTTTATTTGGCTTCCAACACATGTTTTTATCTTAAAACAACTTGGGTAGGTTCGTGTTTGAGGGTCATAGCTTCGGACAAAGCTTCCTCTGCACGCGCAATTGCGTGTTCTTTAAGGACAGACAATCTTCGACTCGGTGCGGGAGTTAAGCTCTCTGGTGGTCCCGTTGTCAAGCGGTCACTACAGAAGAGGCAGGTTTTGTTAGTTATTAGATCAAAACTTATTTATCTGGAGGGTAGTAATGATATGTGTTTTTTGATAAATTTGTCTGAAAACACCTCCATACAGAGTGGTGATAAGGTCTGCAACTATTGAAGAAATTGAAGCCGAGAAATCTGCTATTGAGAAGGATGTTGTACGTATCCCCCACCTTGCATGTTTATATTTTTTTTGGTTAAAGACTTTATTATTATGATTCTATTTTCTTTGTGAAATCCAGAAAGCAAAGATGGAGAAGACGATTGAAACGCTTAGGACTAGTTTCAATTCCATAAGGACCGGGAGAGCCAATGTAGCTATGCTTGACAAGATTGAGGTATACTTGAGCATGGTGTATATGTGTTGAATATGCAAATTTAGATGTTTAATCTTTTTGGTCTTTCCAGGTTGAGTACTATGGAAGTCCAGTGAGTCTGAAAAGCATTGCCCAAATCAGTACTCCCGATGGAACTTCTCTTTTGCTCCAGCCTTATGACAAATCTAGGTAGCATTTTACATTCCTCTTTAAGCTTTTTTCAATATCTCTTTGTCTTACTAGGTTCATGATTCCATCATTCCAAATGTTTTTCATAGCTTGAAGGCTATTGAGAAGGCCATTGTGAATTCTGATCTTGGAGTCACTCCTAATAACGATGGTGATGTCATTCGCTTGTCCTTGCCTCCCCTCACTTCTGAGAGAAGAAAGGTAATCTCTTCCTCTTACATCATCTCCTGCTGAATTTTTCAAGATAAGGAACTGTGTGTGTGCTTTCTGTGATTTGTTTTCTTATGTGTTTTTAATTTGTACCACTGCAGGAACTAACAAAGGTTGTAGCCAAACAGTCTGAAGAAGGGAAGGTAGGTTGTGTTTTTTTTTTATATGGTGCATAATGATGTCCTAAAGCCCTTTATGTTCCTTAATCATTACCTGATGTCTATTTATTTTGTCGAATTTTTGTATTTTGTTATAGGTTGCACTGAGAAACATAAGGAGAGATGCCTTGAAGTCTTATGATAAACTCGAGAAGGTTAACCCTTTTTTTGGGTTAATTTTTTCCTTGCGTTCCTCTTCCTTTGTAATTGTAAATAAAAACAAGCTTCATTTTCTCAGGAGAAGAAGCTGTCAGAAGACAACGTGAAAGATATGTCAAGTGATTTGCAGGTAATCATCCGATCCGACCACAAGAGTTTGTTCTGTAAAAGAAAGAGAGAAACTACTACTAAATGGTTAAGTGTGTTATTGCTGATGAAACTTTCTTGTTATTGGGTAATGATGACAGAAACTAGTCGACACATACATGAAGAAGGTAGAGGAGCTCTGCAAACAGAAAGAGAAGGTAGCTTCAGCTACTAATTAGTCTTTTTGAGTCCATACCTCTGGTCTTTACTTTTTTTGTCTTTGATCCATTAATTATTAGAATGCTAAAGTATCTACACGTGTATATGAATCCGCAGGAACTGTTGAAGGTTTAACTGGAATGGGTGTAAAATCCCCCACATTCCCAACTTCTCTGCCGCCTTCTCTAAACTGTTGTTTCTTGGGGTACAAGAATGCCTCGGAAAATCGAGAGGAACTTTTGTTTAAGTCTTTGTACAGCAAACTCTTTGTTAACTTATTATTGCTGCCGATAACACTTTCATGTTCCACATTCCCTAGAATTCTCTCCTTCCGTGTAGAATTTGTTTCTTTTTTATCGATGAACCTATAAACCTAGAACCCTAAAACATAGGTAGCTAATTTGACTTCACTGTGCCTTGTGCCTACACAGACTCCTATAATTGAAATGTTCACTTTTTTCTTCCCTAGGACTATTATACTGTACTACCCTTGTTCAATAGTTCTTTAAATTTCTCAGTCCAAAATTTTCAGTTCTCGATTCATATTTGGTTTTTATCATCGACAGCTCGACATTGTTTTTTTTTTATAATCATTGTGAAGTTCATGAGAAACAATACTTTGTTACATAGTATGCTCGACAATATTATACGAGTTATTATATGACATAAATTTTATTAAAGGTAATAATTTCGCGTTTTATATACACCTGGCTTAGCAAACGGATACGGCTCTTGCTATAAAAGTATCAAAAATAGGAGGTTTGATTAGTTTATTTGTGGTTGTAACTTGTAAGATATGCATGCATCATTCATCGTTAGTGGTTTGTTATTTGAATATAGTTTTTTTTCAGACGATTAACAAAAATAAATAAAAAAGATTAGTCTATACACCGAGGTTTAAACCCCATGATGATGAATATTTAATTAGTAGGGTTGATGGGAATTATATATTTTAATTTGTCTGTTTGCATATTAAAATATTTTATTTCACTGTTATACTAAAACTTTATTCAAAAAGCATCGATACACTATTGTAGACATAATTAAAATGTCAAGTGGCTGGGATGTTGGATTCCTTACATCGGAACTCCAACGAAACTTTCGTTAATTTGTGCTTTCAAATTTTCAATAAAGTTTTAATCTGTCTTTCCAATATAGTTTTATTTTTTCGTCCACTAGTGTTTGTTATATAAGTGTTACTATACTATTATATAATGTAGGCTGGGGTCAAAACATTATTTAAAAGTATTTTTCTAGTATAAACTTGATTAGAATATTAATTTGATTCTCCTTCATTTAACTGCATAAGACACGGTTCGCCCAGTCAGCAGTTCAAGATGATTAAACTAATTAATTGATTTACGACCATCATGCTGCCTCTACGAATACTGTACGTTTATCTTGATATGTTTGTTATGTTTGCATTCTCTTCCAACCATGATATATTCAAATCATTTCGGATTTGTTTATCTTGTCATCTTATTTTATATAATAAAGCTCATTTTGATGGGATTTCATTTTGGGACCAAGTCATAGCATAATATAACACATCAAAAATTCAAAACTATAATAGTAATGTGGTTAGTGCAAATTGCTTGTGGGCCTGTGGCGTGGCCAACGGTAAGGGTGAGGCCATCCCAATAGAGAGCCAATCAGCGGCCGAGTATCCCATTACGGGTCCAATTATTTCAATTAAAATAACACCATCATCTTTCTTTTAAAGCACTATTTAAATTTTTTAATGTAAATGTTTATAGAATCACACTATCTATACTGACAGTATGATACGTGTGACATTTAGACAGCTGTATACACACAATGTCCTATAGATATATTCCAAATTTTGAATCTTTTTTTTTTTAAAATGTGCAGTTTTTCTTTTTTTGATCAATATATAATACTATCAAAGAGTGAAACAGTATTAAATAGAAAAAGCCATGACCATATAGTTTATTTTAATGACGGGTAGGCACGAGAAGATTTATTATATAGAGTATGGTGGACAGAACTTGAATTATATAGAAAAAGAAGAATTAAGGAAGCAAAGTCATAGAATAAATGAATATGATAATAACAATGTGTGACTAAACATTGAGCAGCGGCTTTATTCCATAAGAAAGTGACGTTTCTGCCATGCTGGCTCCTCGAGATGATAGCCGTCCAAATCACAGTGTGATCCAACGGTTAAGATTGAGAGAATATCGTCAATGGAAGATCTGAACCGTCCTTTTTTTGCAAAGAAGGGATTGCAGAGAAGAAGATATTAAGAGGAGAGGAGAGCACCAGATTGTTCATTCCTCAGAAAGTCAGGATTTATAGTGAGAATCAGTTGATGGGAGGATAGCTTTTGCATGAATGGATAATACCAGGGAAGCTCGAAGATCATCATCATCAACCACCATGGCTGCATCGAATGGTGTTACAAAACGGAGACAAAGATCTTCAGGTATTGCTTCTTCGTCATTTTTTTTTTTCCGATTTTCTGATGATTTTATTATTTGTTTCCTGTGTGTCAGAGAGTGGTCGTGGGCAGGTGCATCAGGAGGTGGTGAGAGGTGGACCGGAGAAGAAAGAGCGAGATCCAGAGTCGGTGAATCGGAGTAAGAGAAGACGGAGCGAGAGGTTCGCGCGGAGGAACGAGAGAGATGTAGAAGAAGAAAGCTTGGATGAGAATATGGGAGAGGGCGATGTTAAGCAGAGTTATCAAAGGAAGAGCTTCCCCTTCCCGTCAAGTCGTGCGGTCGCCGGTGGAATGATCGGCGTAGCTGTCCCACGAAAGGCTCGTTCAGGTTTATTTTTATTATTTGTGTTTGTCTCTCTGATTTTCAAAATCTTTTCCTATTTTTAATTTATTTTTTTTTTCTGGCGGTTGCAGCATGTATAAAGAGGTCGCATGACTGTCGGACTTCGTCGGGAAGCGGTGGCGGAGAAGACCGCCGAGAACATCCGACTTCTCCGGGCTTGGAAGCTGTCTCGCCGTCTTCTTCAACTGTTTCCGTCAAGCAGAAGAAGAAGAAGGTGAATGTAAACGGATCCAAATCCGGGATACCGAAGCCACCGAAATCTTCGGTGGAGGACGACTTGGAGATTGAAATAGCTGAGGTCCTATCCGGACTCAAGCAACAACATCCTCACCGCCGCTCTATGATACAGAGCAATTCGGAGATTCCCTTCATATTGTCGGAGGTTAAAGGTATGTATGTACGCACTTGTTCGTTCTCATCCAATCTCCCAGTCGCAGAAAATATATATCGCTGCTTGATATTGCAGATGCGAAGACGAATTTGATATCGAAAGGTGCCGACCATGATTCTTCCGACGGAACCTCGTCTCCAGTCCCCGATCAAGAAACACCCAGCGTATTGGATGGCCTTCTTGAGAAACAGGGCCAAGATTCATTGGATTCTGCCGCGTCAAAAGGGTAACTAGATATCAATACTGAATATCCATTTTCTTTTTTTTTTTTATTATCCATGATCTGAAATCTAATGTCTGTTTTTTTCTATTTTTGGCATGCAGGGTAGTGGAGGGTCCACAGTTGGAAGATAATGGAGACGAGAGTAATTGTGCTAGTAAGCTCGAGATTGATCTCATGGTGAGATATCTTATTCGTATACGATTTTAGCTTCAAAGATATATTCTCAATGTTCCCAATGTGCTAAAGTTCATTTTTTTCTGTCAATAGGTTCCTCCAACAACAGTTCCTTGCTCACCAGAAAGACTTTCTTTTCTTCCCTTGGCATCTGATTGTTTCAAGGCAAGTGTAGATTTATTACGGTTGTGCCGTTTAGCTTGTCCCCACTTCGTGGTTTCTAACATTTTTTTTCTTACTTGGTGCAGCAAGATAGTTCTGTCAAGAGCGAAGAGAAGATTGTTGTCGAGAAACATGAATGCTTGAATCTTGATCCAGATAGACTGAGCCAAGAGACCGGCAGATATTCTAACCTTAGATTAGATTGGACCCAACCTCAGCTGGCTAAACCTGGTATCAACCTTGAATATGATTATCAATATTTCCATTCAAGTTTTGGCTTTTAAAGCTGTTTTTTCTTTCTTTCTGGGATACACCTTTTCTAACCAATGTTGTTTATCTCAATTTCAGCTCAGCGGAGTTCAGTCTTACCTTTGACTGTAGCTGTGCGAGGCTGGCCTAGCGGGCTTCCTCATCAGGGGTGAGTTCCCAAACCTCTCTTCCGTCTTTCATTGTATTGTGCTTTTGCTTAATGGTCAGACTCTAAACTGTAAAAAAAACATTGACAGATATGTACCCCTTATCCAGAACTGTAAACCTGTGGATGGTGGATCTCATACACTTATGCAGGTATATGTTAGTTACATTTATTTTTCATATAGATATTGATCATTTTTTCTTCTGCTGGTGTAAACCATAATTTCATAACAAATGCATGGTGCTTCATTTTCTGATTCTCAGCCTAGGCCTAAAAGGTGCGCCACACACGTTTTCATTGCCCGGAACATTCAGCAACATCAGCATTTTGTCAACGCAAACCATCTTCCTCAGCCAAACAAAGATTTTGTATATCTGAAAGGTGGTGACTTGAGGCCAACCGCTGGAAACCCATCCTTGGTAGAAAGCCCTCCTATTCTCTGTTTAAACTCACAGGCACAAGATAGATTCACAGTTAATGTCTCTCCGCCTAAGGATAGAGCCTCTGAAAGTAGCCATATTGCTTCAACCAGACAGAAAAAAACTCAACTACCCCCTGCATCTAGTAGTAAAGTGGTATGTCTTTCAGTAGTAACAAAGTGTTTACACCATTGCGTTTTTATTATAACTGCAAAAGTGCTATCTAGTTCTCCTGAATAAAATCATTTTTTCTCTTTCAATGCAGCCTGCTCAAGCTTTCATCTTCCCAACAAACCACCATTTGCAACCGATCATTTTACCTTCTAAGTCATCTCGTTCAACAAATAAGAATCAATGTGTGGCTGTTGGTACATCATCTGTTAATTTTAGCCATCCAAGTTCATCAGCCTGCGAAGCTTCTTCTCCATACTTTACAGTTCTCCCGAACAATGCATATTCCTTTCAACTGTCTTCAACCATCAGAGATGGGAGTCCAAGCCAATCGTTGCCTTTCTTCAATGGGTCTTTTTATTCGCCGCAGATGTTTCAACCTCCTGATCTTCTACAGAAACAGAGTAAAGGCCAGTGGGAGATAAAGGCAACAAGCTGTTCCTCATCATCCCATAGGCAACTGCAACCGCTAGTTAGTAGTGTGAATAGCGTTTCAAGCCAAGCTAATGTTCAGAAACACCGTCAACAATCTCAAAAGTCCGAGGCCAAAGCTGCTGGAGACAGCTCAGATTCAAGGGGTAGACACACTCATAAAGGAGGGCCATATGGCCAGATCATGACTGCTCAGCCACAAAACTTTTCCATGTCATTTGCCTCTTTCGCCGGTGGTTCTCCCCCTGCTAATCTGAATTTCTCTACCAATGGCTACCAGTTCGTATCTGCAGCTCCCGTTGTTCACCAGAAAAATCATCAGGCAAGTGAATCAAATACAAGAGGTGGAAGCTGTTCAAGTCATGTCGAGGACCCGAAAAAGACTCTGACCGGGAGGACTCCAGCTCTGAAAGGACAGACGCTGGTGTTTGACAATCCATCAAGAACCCTCAACTTTGTTTCTGGTACTTGGCCTCCTCCTGCAGTAACAACAATGAATGGAGATCCTTCAGTGTTTCCCCTTCATCATACACAGAGGCAGCAGCAATCTAGTCGGAGTATAACGATGACTCAATCTCAGGCTGACTCTGTTACCGCCACGTCAGCCCAATGGAAAAACCCTGCAACCTCATCACTCACGTCGTGCAACCTCAAGCAGTCCCAGTCTCAGCAGCGGATACTAACACACGGACAGACACAGATTTGTTTCGCAGCTCCGTCAAAGTCACAACAGGGAAGATCTGGTGGTGCTTCTTCTTCTTCTGCAGTGATAGGGTCTGTTCCACATGGAAAAACAGCAAACTCTAAGGTCAACAATAGCAAAGCCTTGCCGTTATCACCTGTTCCTTCTTCAGCTGCACACACACAAGACCAGGCAGAGAATTCAGCTTCTGGATCGACCCAAAAAAACTCTCCAGTTTGTGGGAGGAACGTGCCACGGATCATAACTTCGTGCCCTGGTCACCTTTCTGAGCTAAAGTACTAGTTTCATACAAGCTGGACGTATGAAGATGCCATTTTTTGCAGTGTCTAGCTTCTGAATTAAAG